>BPLR01016404.1:0-12293 GCA_021605095.1 Caerostris extrusa
GAGCTCAACAATTTTCTCGCCAGAACCTGCTCCACTAAGTCTGGACTTGAAGCAGTTAGTCTTCCATGACAAATTAAGGCAGTCTGTCTTCTAACCGGATAGCCCAGATTATAACAAATGCTTGCTTCCCCAAACAATAAAGCAGTGCCACATGCGGGGTAGTTTTGTATCTGAATAGTCCAGTAAGCGCGAAATATATCTCAGTTAAGTTTTCAGTTAACAGGGATAAATTGTGTACAGTTGTCAGCTTAAATTGTTGCTCTGAATCGAAATATTTGATTGGAAGGGAAAATAAATGTGCCACTTTAACTTAGTATTAATAATTTACAGATTGTATTTGCAGTATTAAAATGATTTATTTTTTCATCGTTTAGTATGTCATAGTAACTGTTCATCATTATTATGAGTTATTCAAATTTCTCAAGATAATTATCATTATTTTATTTTTAAATTTTGTTTTTAAATTAAAAGTTGTTCCTATAGATAAGTTACATTCTTTAATGAAGTGATGTTGGTATTTTATTAATATAGAATAATAAATAAAATAGTGATAAACCAAAAAAGAACCGCGGGGGCCTGATGGCTGAGTGGCTAGCGCTCTGACACTCACCACATATATCGGATTCGAATCCCAGCTGTGCCATCGATGATCATAGTAGTACCGAATCCACTTAAAACCGTAAGTCTCGGTCCTAATAGGACCGTAGAGCGATGTAGGGGTAGTGTCACTCGCGTTCGTAGAATATCGTCAAGCTACGCGTACCCTATGGGAAGTGCTGAATAAGTAACAGCAGTGCAGTCCTTGCTTATGGAATGAAGATTAACTGTCTGTATTGCTAGCTGCATTAGAACAACAACTAAAAAGAATCAATTCACTCTTTGCACGGATGAAACTATATTGAGAGTTTATATTCAAATATATAGGGATAATAGTTTAAATCTTTGTTAATATGTAAAAATTATATTTTTCCAGTTATACAGTTTAAGTCTCATAAAATAAATTGCAACTCAAAAATGACAGGTAATGTGTTTGAATTTCAAACAGTTCTTATTTAAAATAATTTGAATATTGGTAATCCTTTGATGACTTTTATAATAAGTAATATTTCTTGTAGAAATATTAATTAATAAGAATAAAATCAAAAGAATAAGAAAGAATATGTTCTGTTTTTCCAAGAATGTTAAGATTATCTCTTTCACATATTTTTAAATTATTCCTAAAAAAGAACTTTCAAAAGTTCTTATTCAGGTTTAAATAAATAGTTATTATTATAAAGAATTATTTCTTTACTTTATTTTATTCCAAATACCTTTTTAATTACATCTTTATATTTTACAAATTGAAACTAATTTCAGGGGCTTTTAGAACCATAAAGTGTTATACTAAGTGAAACAAATGGAAAATATTTAAATAACGAAATGATTTTAAATATTTACTACCGTTTTACAGCAATTTTTAAAGAACCTCTTGTAGCGTTAAATAAAACTAAAACTGAATAACATCCACTCCAAAAGCAATAAATGCAGATGTTTATCTTCTCGGCACGACAAAATCCTATAATACAATTATCTACTAATGACACCAAAAATAAGTACATCAGACGAAAATGATTACAAGCAATTGAAAAGCATTTTTAAAATGCAATTTACTATGTACCCAACAAACGAAGTTTGAAGTAATCACTTTTCTCTCGCCAAGTAACGCCACAATAGCTAATCCTGTTACTGAATTGCTTAATATTTTAACGCCCGAAATCAACTACAGAACAATTTAATCTGAGAACACACTGAGAGGGAAGCTTGAATAGTTTTAGAACCAATGAAAGAAGTATTTAAAAAAGCAGTTCATCAAGAAAAGTGGTCCTTTGTCTTCAGAGAGATCTTAGCGTGCTGCATTGAAGCGCGCAGAAAAATACCCAGCGACAAATTATCCGATGTACTTGGCGAAAACTGAACGGAGAATGACGATGCGAAGAATTAAAGAAGAATAATTGCTCGCGAAAATCGACTTGTATTTTGTATCGTCTTCAACATTCATCAAATGGTGGAGCGGGGGAAAAAGGGGAAAGATAAGAGAAGCAGTACCGAGTGCAGTTTCAATTTGTTAAGCGACATGTTTCAAATGTTAATGAATATTAATGCCACGTTATAAAGTGACGTTTTGTAGCACATTAATAATAAATGGGAAGAGTATGAAAACTCGTAAAAGGGACCAACAGATTGCAAATGGTGGAGTGAAGCGAGTTGAGGGTAATTGAACCGTCAAGTTTTATTTGCATGCAGAAAATGCCTGGCCTTAAATATCGGCTGTTTGTGGTATAAACATTTATTAGAGTTGGAAATTGACTGTTCATATGAAATTCCGATGATATTTGATAATAAAGATGGTATGCAATAAATTCATTTCTAGTATCTCGAGTCATCGGAAAAAGTGTTATGCATTTCAGTAAAGTAGTAAAGTTCTGATGATAAATGTTGATTAATGTTGTTAAGTTTTGTTTTATTTCTTTTAGAAACATGTTTCTCTGATATATATAATTATCAGTATTTTATTTGTAATTGTATTCATAAAGGTATTCATTTTAAATAAGAAAACACTAAAAAAAAAAATGAATGGTATGTCGTTTGCCTTTTCATTATTTAGAATTTGAAAAAAAAATGTTTTTAACTCAAATATATATGTTCTTTTTTATTTTTTAAAAAAAACTTTTTTTTATTTGATTTTTTATTAAACGCTTCAAATATGGAAAATGTACATTTATGTTTATTATATTTTTGTAATATTATTAACAGTTATTTTAGATAGTTTGAATATTGTCAATCCTTTGATGACTTTTATAATAAGTAAATATTTCTTTTAGAAATATTAGTTAATACGACAGTTTATTTTCTTAAAATTGAGTAAGACTATGATTTTTTCCGATAATTTTAAGATTCTCTCTGTAATATATATTTTCCAATTATTTTCAAATAAGTCTTTCAAATTTCAATAAACAGTCATTAATATAAATATTTATGTCTCTATTTCACTTTTATTCAAAAATCCTTTTTAATTACCTCTTTATAATTACAAATCGAAATTAATTCCAGGCGATTTCGGATTGTAAACATTTAAAGCAAATCAAACAAATGGAAAATATTTAAATAACGAAAGGCTTATAAATATTTATTAAAGTTTTACCGCAATTTTTAAACAACCCCATGTAGCGTTAAATAAAACTAAATTTGAATAAAAGCTTTCCAAAAGCAATAAATGCAGATGTTTATCTTCGAGGCACAACGAGAACCTTTAATACAATTATCTCCTAATGACACAAAAAAATAACACATCACACGAAAACGATAATAAGCAATTGAAAAGCATTTTAAAATGCAATTGACTGCTATGTACCCAACAAAAGAAGTTTTAAATAATCTCTTTCCCTCGCCAAGTAACGCCACAATAGATAATCCTGTAGCTGAATCGCTTAATATTTTAACGCCCGAAATCAATTACAGAACAATTTAATCTGAGAACACACTGTGAGACAGAGGAACTTGAATACTTTTAGAAACAATGAAAGAACTATTAAAAAGCCGCACTTCATCAAAAAAGTGGTCCTTTGTCTTCAGCGAGATCTTAGCGTGCTGCATTGAAGCTCGCAGAAAAATACCCTGACAAATTATCCAATATACTTGGCGAAAATTGAACGCAGGACGACGTTGCGAAGAATTAAAGAAGAATAATTGCTCGTGAATAATCGACTTGTATTTTGTATCGTCTTCGACATTCATCAAATGGTGGAGCCCAGGCACCAAGCTGGGGGAAAAAGGGAAAAGATAACAGAAGCAGTACCGAGTGCAGTTTTCAATTTGTTAAGTGACATGTTTCAAATGTTAATGAATATTAATGCCACGTTATAAAAGTGACGTTTTGTTGCCCATTAATAACAAATGGGAAGTGCGTGAAAGTTCATGAAAAGGGACCAACTGATTACAGATGGTGAAGTGAACCGACTTGAGGGTAATAGAACCGTTAAGATTTATTTGCATGCAGAAAATGCATGGTTGGTCATAAATATCGGCTGTTTGTGGTATAAACATTTATTAGTAGTTGGAAATTGACTGTTCATATGGAATTCCGATGATATTTAGTAATAAAGATGCTATTCAATAAATTCAACGGTAGAATCTCGAGTCATCGGAAAAGTTTTATGCATTTCACGTTTCGAGAGTAAAGTTTTGATGATAAATGCTGTTTATGTTATGGAATCCTGGTATATAGTTGGACTAAGGGTTTTTTACTTTAGAAAGATGTTTGTCTGATAAATATAATAACCATTATTTTGTTTTTACTTGTATACTTAAAGATATATTTTAAAACAAATAAATGCTAAGAAAATGGATGGTATGAAATTTGCCTTTATGCTATTCAGATTTTTGTAGAAAAAGCAATTTTTTGCAAAAGCAAATTCAAATGTATACTACTGTGCCCAAAAATTAAGACCAATTATTTTATTTTCGAAAACTCTTTATTTATTCTCCAAATTTATTTCACCGCCTTTAAAGTAATCCTCTCCGGACAGAGACTTATGCCGCCTTTTTTCAATCCTCAATGCATGCTAAAAAGCCATCTGTAATGATAGCCTTCAAACCGCGCGGTGATCCACGTTGAATCTCTTCAATCGACACAAAAACGGGGTCCCCGGAGTGGTATTTTGAGTTTAGGAATAGCCAGCAGTCGAACGGTGTGAATACGGTGGTCGTGGAACGATATGGGTTTCATTTTTGGCGAAAAATTCACGAAGAATCAATACAGTGTGAACTGTCGCATTCAGTGTTTTCGGTACCAATCGAAATTTGGCGCGTTTGAGGCACAAAATTTAATTGACCGATCCTTTGAAAATTACTTCATCAGCAGCAAGGTCACTAAATGTCAATAGAGGGTTTGCAAGCTCAAAATCTTTAATTTTTGGATGTGAGGCTCGTCGGTTGAAGTTGATGGTCGTCCAGAGGACTCTTCATTTTCAACGCTTTCTCTGCCTTGTTTGAACTGTTTATATCCCTTCTAAACCTTCCTTTCCGTTATAAGAATACTCACCGAATGCCTTCGGCAACAGAATTTATACGTTCCTGCAAACAGAATTTAATGCAAGTTCTTTGCTTAATTAATTCAGACATTTCAAAAATCGCCGGAATGAGTTTTTAGTGTCTCACAAAACCAAATGTAACTATACACTAATCAATATTTTGACGTCAAAATTCACACAGATGTCAAGAATAGTGCTAGAAAGCTAAAAAAAAAAAAAATCCATAATCTCTGGGAATTTTAAATTGAAAATTAGTCTTACTTTTTTTTTGGATACAATAGCATTTGGTATCTGATTAGTCTAGTAAGTACGAAATATCAATCAGTTCAGTTTTCGGTTAACAAGGATGATATCTATTATTATTCGTGGTTCCTCTCGGATAAAATATTTTAATATGTCACCTAATGTTATTATAAATCACAATGTGTTCAACAAAATGAATGCCTACTTATAAAATTAATGTCAATAAATTTTTACTTTACGTCTATCTGTTTCATAACACTTTTTTTTTTTATATTAGAACTTAATTTATTATTCATTACATGAATATTTGCCATCTTTGATAAACTGCCCTGTTATTCACACCAGAAAATTCTATATGCCTAAAAAAGAATAATTGCTTATAAATAGAAGTGAAAATGTTTTTGTGTTATCTGTTTTCTGAAGAGATATCCGAAATCTGAGCTCAACAATTTTTTTCTCGGCAGAACCTGCTCCACTAAGTCTGGACTTGAAGCAGTTAGTCTTCCATGACAAATTAAGGCAGTCTGTCTTCTAACCGGATAGCCCAGATTATAACAAATGCTTGCTTCCCCAAACAATAGCAGTGGCATATGTCGGGAAGTTTCGTATCTGAATAGCCCAGTAAGCTCGAAATATATCTCAGTTCGGTTTTCAGTTAACAAGGATAAATTCTGTACAGTTGTCAGCTTAAAATTTTTTTTTAATCGAAATATTTCATTAAAAGTAGAAATAATGTATCACATTAACTTGCTTATAATTTCCAGATTCTATTTGGGGTATTAAAATGAATTATTATTTTTTAATTGTTAATCGAAATATTTGATTAGAAGTGGAAATAATGTGCCACTTTAACTTAGTATTAATAATTTACAGATTTTATTTGGAGTAATAAAATATATTATTTCCTTGTTTAGTATGTAATAGTAACTATTCGTCATTATTATGATTTATAAAAAAAAATTCTCAAATTAATTATCATTATATTATTTTTTTTCTTTTTAAATAAAAAGTTGTTCTTATAGATAAATTACATTCACTAATAAAATAACGTTTGTATTTCATTAACCTAGAATGATAAATAAGATAATATTAATATAATAAAAAGAACCAACTAACATGTGTATGGATGAAAGGTATATTGTGAGCTCATGTTCAAATATATGCATAACAGACTAAATCTTCGTTAATACGTTCAATTTTTTTTTTCCAAGTATACAATTAAGTTTCATAAAATAAATTTCAATTCAAATAAAAATGTTTATTAAAAAGTTGTTTCTATAAGTTACATTAACTAATAAAATAACATTTGTCGTTTTATTAACACTGTTTATTAAATATAATTATTTTATTAATTATATGTAAATAAGATAACACTGATATACTAAAAATAACCACCTCACCTGAGTACGGTTGAAAGGTATAATGTGAATTTATGTTTAAATGTATGGCAATAATAGTTTAAATATTTGCTAAAATGTAAAAGTATAAAATAAATAAAAAAAAATTAATAAAAAAATAAATTTTAACTCAAGAAATAACATAAAGTGTGTCTGAATTTTAAAGAGTTCTCAGTTAAAATAGTTTGAATGTCGTGAATCCTATGATGGCTTTTTTTTTAAGAAGTAGCATTTCTTGTATAAAATATCAAACAATTTATTTTCTCAAAGATGAGAAAGATTATGATTTTAATAGAATTCTAGGATTCTCTCTTTCATACATTTAAAATTATTCATAAATAAGACTATCAAGTTTAAATAAACAGTAATTATTATAAATAATCTTTTTGTATTTTACTTATATTCAAAAGACATTTTTAATAACCTCTTTATATTTACAAATTGAAATTAATTCTAGGCGCTTTCAGAACGTAAAGTATTATAGTAAATCAAACAAATGGAAAATATTTAAAAAACGAATGGCTTATAAATATTTACTACCGTTTTACAGCAATTTTTAAAGAACCTCTTATAGCGTTAAATAAAACAAAAACTGAACAACAATCATTCCAAAAGCACTAAATGCAGATGTTTATCTTCGTGCCACAACGAGATCCTTCATACAATTCTCTCCTACTGACACCAAAGAAATAAGTACAACACACGAAAACGATTACAATCAATAGAAAAGCATTTTAAAATGCAATTTACTATGTAACCAACAAAAGAAGTTTTAAATAATCTCTTTCCCTCGCCAAGTAACGACACGATAGCTGATCCTGTAGCTGAATTGCTTAATATTTTAACGCCCGATATCAACTACAGAACAATTTAATCTGAAGACACTGTGAGAGAGAGAAGCTTGAATACTTTTAGAACCAATGAAAGAACTATTAAAAAACCGCAGTTAATCAAGAAAATTGGCCTTTGTCTACAGAGATCTTATCGTGCTTCATTGAAGCACGCAGAAAAATACCCAGAGACAAATTATCCAATGTACTTGGCTAAAATTGAACGCAGGACTGAGATGCAAAGAATTAAAGAAGAATAATTGCTAGCAAAAATCGACTTGTATTTTGTATCGTCTTCAACATTCATCATATGGTGGATTGGGGGAAAAAAGGAAAAGATAAGGGAAGCAGTACCGAGTACAGTTTCAATTTGTTAAGTGACATGTTTCAAATGTTAATGAATATTAATGCCACGTTATAAAGTGACATTTTGTTGCCCATTAATAATAAATGGGAAGTGCGTGAAAGCTCGGAAAAGGGACCAACCGAAGTTGAGGGTAATTGAACCGTCAAGATTTATTTGCATGAGAAAATGCCTGACCTTAAATATCGGCTGTTTGTGGTATAAACATTTATTAGGAGTTGGAAATTGACTGTTCATATGGAATTCCGATGATATTTAATAATAAAGATAGCACGTAATAAATTCATTTCTAGAATCTCGATTCATCGGAAAAGTTTTATGCATTTCATGTTTCAGGAGTAAAGTTCTGATGATAATGTTGTTTTTGATATGGAATCCTGGTATACAGTTTGCGTAAGGGTTTTTTGTTTTACTTTAGAAAGTACTTTTTCTGATAAATAAAATAATCATTATTTTATTTGTAATTGTGTCCTTAAAGATTTATTTTAAAGTTAGTAAATGATGAGAAAAAAATGGATAATGTGATATTTGCCTTTTAGGTATACTGTTACTTCGCGTTCGTAGCTTATCTCCAGGCTACACGCACATCCTGGGTAGTGCAAAGTGAGTAACTTTGGGCAGCGCTTGACTTAAAGCATCAAATGGAATTGTCTAAGTGTTTTGCCAAATGCATTAGAAAAAATATTGAAAATGTAGAGTGCTATATATGTTGTTTTTAAAATATATCTAATTACTTGAATTAAGTTAATTTTTTTTTTTAAAAAGTGTAAATAATATTTTAATTTTATTAAATTTCTTTTAACAATTAATACAAACATAAAAAGTGCGGAAATATCTTCGAAAAAAACTGTTTTTATACAAATTGCAACTGAAAATTTGTTTAAAAACACTTTTGAAATTTTGTAATTAAATTTCTAGATTTTGCTTAAATCTAATGCATTAATTGGAAAAATAATTTTAACTTTAGCCCTTTCCAATCAAACAGTTTCTGAATTAGAAGAAAATTATTCAGCTTCAAAAATAAATCCCCCTAGTGTTCTGATCCTAAAACCTTTTCCTTTTTG
The DNA here is from genome assembly GCA_021605095.1 of Caerostris extrusa. NCBI lineage: Eukaryota > Metazoa > Arthropoda > Arachnida > Araneae > Araneidae > Caerostris > Caerostris extrusa. Next base: position 8,968 of record BPLR01016404.1, read on the forward strand.
TTGCCATCTATCCTGTTAATCAAGGCGGCTTTCTAAAATATTTCCACGCATTTTTTTCCATTGTAAACTCTATTTAAAAATGACAATGGAAAAAAAGAGAAGCTGAAAGAGTTTTTATCTGTAAAACACACAGATCTGACTTTTTGGTAACTATGTATCACGAGAAAAAAATATATTTGAAGTCGTAATCTTTTCCTTATTGAAAATATATAACGAAAAATAAATATAAATACGTCACCATTTGACAGAAAAAATTCATCGCCCGCTGTTTTAAACAAAAAAAAGAAGTGAGGTTTCGATTGATATTACACAAAAATGAAAACTAAAAAAAAACGAGTAAATTTATTTTTGGGCACAAAAAGTGAAGAATATAATTTTTGAAATGCAGATAGGTATCAAAATTTTGTTGGAATTAAGGAGAATATGCAGGAAAACAAGATATTTCTTTCTTATTAAAAAGACTAATTATAAATGACATTCTTTTTGTTTTATGTATCACAATATATAAATATAAAAAGTAATATATGCTTGATATTGAATTTTTAGCCTTTTCTTGGATAACAATATTTATTAAAATACATTAAATAAAAATTACTTACATTTTGTAATATATAACTAACTATAAGTTTTACTAATGTAGTTTTTTAACATTTTTTTAATTCTATTGATAATTGAGAATGCCTTATATTTGTTGTTAAAATCTAAGTAAATCACTTAAATATAAGTAAGTATAAGTAATCGATAATTTAATGATAATTAAATTTTCTAATTACTTGAAATATGTCACTTTTAAAAAAATATAAAGAATATTTACATTTTTTAAATTTCCTTTAACAATTAATAAACACATTATGAAAAACATTTTTCAAATCTTTTTTTATTTCGCTTTTTTAAATTAATTTATTATAATTTAATACCTTACTTATTACGGAAATGTAACTTAAAAATATGTTCAATTATTTCAAATATGTTCTGATAATTTATTACTTTTTTTTTAAGGAAGTAATAATATTTGATTATTTTATATAAAACTTTCTTATTCTTTTGTAACAATACTTATGCAAATATCTATTAATTAATTATTTCAAATCTGTTCTGTTTGTGTATTGCTTAAAAATATTAATAGAATAACAGAACACATTTGAAATAATTAATTAATAGATTAGTATTTTTAAAAAGTAATAATATTTGATTATCTAATATCAGACTGAATCATTCTTTTGTTACAAGACTTATGCAAATCGAAATATTTGATTAGAAGTGTGAATAATGTCACATTAACTACTGATAACTTCCAATTTTATTTACAGTATTAAAATGACATATTGTTTTCATTGTTTGTATGTCATAGTAAATATTCATCATTGTGATTTATACAAATTTTACAACTTAATTCTCATTATTTTATTTTGAAATTTTGTTATTAAATAAAAAAGTTGTTCTTATACATAGGTTACATTCCTTAATAAGATGGCATTTGTATTTTATTAACGTAGAATGATAAAAAAGGTAAAAATGATATACTAAAAAAACTAAATGAAAGAAATCTACTAAAATATATACAAAATAATCAACTCACATATGGATGAAAAGTACATTGTGAGTTTATGTTCAAATATATGAGGAAAAGAGTCTTTGTTAATATGTGAAAAGTATATTGGAGACAGAAATGATGACATGTAATGTGTTTGAATTTCAAACAGTTCTTATTTAAAATAGTTTGAATATTGTTAATCCTATGATGGCTTTCAAAATAGGTAGCATTTCTTGTGAGAGATTAATTAATACTACAGATTATTTATTTTAAAAATGAGAAAAGCTAGAATCTTTCGTAGAATTTTCTCTAGAATTTTACGATTATCTCTTTCATACATTTTAAAATTATTTTCGAACAGGTCTTTTAAGTTTAAATAAATACTTATTATTATAAATAATTATTTCTCTTTACTTTTCATTGAAAAGAGTTTTTTAATTACCTCTTTGTATTTACAAATTGAAATTAGTCAGGCGCTTTCCGGAACTTAAAGTGTTCTAGTAAATCAAACAAATGGAGACTATTTAAATAACGAAAGACTTATGAATATTTACTACCGCTTTCCAGCAATTTTTAAAGTACCTCTTATAGCTTCCAATTAAACTAAAACTCAATAACAAGCAATCCAAAAGCAATAAATGCAGATGTTTATCTTCGCGGCACAGCGAGATCCTTTTAATACAATTATCTTCTAATGACCCCCAAAACATAAGTGCATCACACCAAAACGATTACAAACAATTGAAAAGCATTTTAAAATGCAATTTACTACTATGCACACAACAAAAGTTTCCAAAAATAATCTCTTTCCTTCGCAGTAAGCCACAATAGCTAATCCTATAGCTGAATTGCTAATATTTTAAAACTCAGAAATCAAATACAAGAACAATTTAATCTGAGAACACACTGAGAGAGGGGATAAGAAGCTTGAATACTTTTAGAACTAATGAAAGAACTATTTAAAAAACCGCAGTTCATCAAGAAAGTGGCCCTTTGTCTTAGCGAGATCTTGGTGTGCTGCATTGAAGGGGGAAACATAGAAAAATGCTCAGGAGCAAGTATCAAATACTTGGTGAAAATTGAACGCAGAATGACGATGCGAAGAATTAGAAGAAGAATTGCGGCAAAAAATCGACTTGTATTTTGTATCTTCTTCAACATTCATCAAGTATGAGCGGGAGAAAAAGGGGAAGAATAAGCGAAACGTACCGAGTGCAGTTTCAATTTGTTAAGCGACATGTTTCAAATGTTAATGAATATTGTACCACGTTATAAAGTGACTTTTGTTTACATTAATAATAAATGGGAAGTGCGTGAAAGCTCGGAAAAGGAACCAACTGACTACAGATGGTGAAGCGAGAGCGAGTTGAGGGTAATTGAACCGTCAAGATTTATTTGCATGCAGAAAATGCCTGACCTTAAATATCGGCTGTTTGTGGTATAAACATTTATTAGGAGTTGGAAATCTGACTGTTCATATGGAATTCCGATGATATTTAATAATAAAGATGGAATGTAATAAATCCATTTCCTAGAATCTCGAGTCATCGGAAAAGTGAAATGCATTTCAATACAAAGCAGTAAAGTTCTGATGATAAATGCTATTTATGATATGAAATTCTGGTATATTGGGAATATTTTTTTTCTATTAGAAAATTGTTTCTCTCATATATAAAATGATCATTATTTTATTTGTAATTGTATATGTAAAGATGTGTATTTTTAAAATAAGTAAATGTTAAAAGAAGAAAAATGGAAAATGTGAAATTGTCCTTTCTGGAAGAGATATCCG
>BPLR01016405.1:0-98986 GCA_021605095.1 Caerostris extrusa
TTATGCGTTGCACAAATACTGCTCTTGGGTGGTCCATACTGTACTCTACAATAAATTTCTTTTAAGTTGTATTAGGATAGCCTTTGATTGATAATAATAGGAGCGAGGTATCCTAGGAAAATTTCGAAAAGTTTTTGACGTGCGATGAGGCAGACGCCAATCAAATTTTTTTGTTTGCGCCTCTTTCCTTTATGATTTGTTTAACGAAATCGACTACCTAGAACAGCAGTTTTTGATGTATGTAAGGATTATTATAATCTTCCATTGTTACAAATCAGTCATTTTCTCACCACTGTTTCTGCTATAAAGACATGACTTTCTTTTAAACTATTCAGTGTGTCCTTCTTATAAGCTGCTTTCCTTTTGGCATGATTACTTTATATTCTCCTTCCTTGACAAATTCTGCAAGTTCTTCAGTTCTTCGGGAAAATGTTCATACACAGGCATAACCATCAAAGAAGCAATAACTGCAGCATAACACTGATTAAATGAAACAAAAACACCACCAGATGCCGATAAGAAATCTATTGTTAAATTTGTATTGTGTAAATGACTGATTGAACATTGCACCTGACAGTTTAAAGAACATGTACATGTATGGAAGTTTTCCAGTCCAATATACAAAAACATTACAGGAACTAGAAATAAAGCAATTAATATCCCAATCCATATTTTGATATCAAATGGATATGTGTAAATGTAAACACGCTTCACTAAACTTGGGAAATTCATGGCATATATTCGTTCATTTAAATAACAAGGTTCGCTGAAATCCACTACTTCTATCTATTATATATAATTCCCGTGTCCTGATGTTTGTTGGGATGAGAACTCCAAAACTAACAATCCGATTTTAACTTTTTTTTTCTTAAATGTGTGTTTTGTTCCAACTTGAGCGATAGGATAGTTTTTATTCAGATTTTTTATTATTTAAATGCAAATCGACGATTTTCATATTTCGTCCATTAGCTATTAAAATTCGCCAAATGCATTTGGCGCCAAATCGACGATTTTCATATTTCGTCATCTATCTACTATATGTAAAGTAATGATTATTAAAAATTAAATTTGGTAAAATAATTATAAAACAGTGTTAAAATTCAACATTATCTACCTCATTCATTAAATTAATAAAATTAAACATTTTCTATTCGTTGTAGCTTAATTTGATCTTTTCATCATTCTTTACCAATCACTTCCTTAACAATACCAATTATAAAAGGTATCTAATAAATTGAACGATGAAATAGCCAAGAAAGCCACAGCAACGCGTGGCCTGGGCCTGCTAGTTATATATAAAATTGAATCAGTTAAAAGTAGCAAGAAAAAGAGTTATAACATAAAAAAAAAAAAATCTTGGTGAATATCGTTATTTTCGTGATGAATTTATTTAAATAAGTTCTTTTCGAGTCTGATGACAGCATGTTTATGGATGTCTCTCTTGCAGGGTAATAAAAAAGAAATGTTAATTATATCTCAACTCCTTCCCCCAGTGTACTCATATTTCCAATTTGTATCTTTTGGAGCACTCCGAGTTAACTCGCAAAGTTTAAAATTCATTAAAGTATACCTATTTGTATCTTTTAGGGCAAAGAGTTAACTCGTTTACAAATTAATTTCAAATTCTGTATTAAAGCATTTGTAATACCTCCTATTTGTATCTTTTCAGGGCACCCAGAGTTAACTGCAAAATTTAATTTTTTGCAATACCCTCGTATCTTTTTAAATCCGCGCAAAAATAACTAAAAATTTATATTAAAAGCAAGTTTGGTGATTTGTATCTGGGTATCCTGAGTTAACCTGTGCCAAAATTATTCAAAGGAAAAACACGAGTTCATTTTTTATTATTCAAAGGAAAACAAGAGTTCATTTTTATATCGAACAAGAGCGATTTCAACTTATTTGACACAGACATTGTACACCATGTCCTCTATTACCCAAATGATGGTCGAAAACTGTGTGTTATTTATGCTACAATACTATTATGGTCACTGCTTGCACTTATTTTCCGTGATATATATATATATATATATATATATATATATATATATATATATATATATATATATACTCTTCTGTAATGCGTGTGTTGTCACTGAACCTCCCTAAACGGCTGGACCGACTTTGAGGAAATTTTTGTGCGTGTTTGAGTGGTTCTCGATGATTTAGATTCACAATTGGACACTGTAGGTGACGCTGCAATCGGTTCTGCGTGTGTGTTTTTTGGTAACCTCCCAAACGGTTGGACCGATTTTGGATTAAATATTTTGTGTGTTTGGCAAAAACATGGAGAATGTTTTATGCTATCCACTTTGTTAAAGTCGCCACCAGAGGATGCTGCAGTCTAATCACTTCTACAACGTTCAATCCATCGCTATGAAAATGGGTAATAATACGTACTCAGTGTGGAAAATAGGTTCTCGCTATCCACTTTGTTATTTGCCACTAGAGGGTGCTGCAGCCTTTCATCTTATAGACCTTTCAAACGATATCCATGAAAATGAGTATGCACATATATTGGAACACGGAGAATATATTCGCGATATGTAATTTTCACAATGCCTTTTTTTTTTGGAAGGACAAAGTATTCCGGGTTCTGCAAGTATATCAAAGTAACGTTAGTGTGAGATAATGGGAGCGATGTATCGTAGGACGATTTCGAAAGTTCTGGCTATGAATCAGAGAAGTTACTGTTCTGATTCTAATGTGCAACCTGTGCAATTTCTGTAATAAAAAATTATTGATCCTAATACTGTCAGTACATATTTTATTTAAAAAAAAAAAAAAAAAGGTTTTAAAACAAAACTACATTGGGGTGGGGGAACTGATCCATTTATAGCTTAAAAATGAGACTGATGAAATTGAATTGATTATATCTTATGCAAAGGTATGACGGCTTTTTTTCTCTATATGCAGGGGCAACTTAGAGCTTTTTAACCTAATATAGGTGGTAACCCGAGTGGCTGGCGCTCGGTACCACAGGTTTTGGGTTCGAGTTCCAATGGTGTCATGGATGTTTGCAGTGGTTCGGAATGCACTTTAAACCGTAGGTCCTGGTCTAATGGGATCGTACAGCATTGTGGGGGGTAGTGTGACTCACGTCTGTAGCCTCTTCAAGCTACACGTGGCCCTTGGATAGTGCTCAGTGAGAGTAACAGCGGTGCAGCCTTTACTCATGGCATAAAGATAATTATCTCTGTATTGCCGGCTGCATTAGAAAAAAAAATAACCGAATGCACTATCTTTAAAAAATAAAATTCATAAAAACGCAGCAAAAAGAATTTGTAGGACCCTTTTTTTTCCCACCAATCAGTTTATACAAGTGATGTTATTTGTAATAAATTTTAATTTACTTTCTATAAGATTGTTAATTTTTTAAAATTCATATGATGAAGAAAAAAATTTAATGTAAAAATGGTTTTTTTTTTCCCTTTAAAATTAATTTAAAGAAGAAAAAAAAATTTAATGTAAAAAATAATTTTTTTCCCTTTAAAATTAATTTGAAGAAGAAAAAAAAAATTAATATGAAATTAATAAAAATAATTTAATTAGTAAAAATTTAATTAATAAAAAATAATTAACAATAATTTTTCAAAAAAAAAAAAAAAGTAAGTCTTACTTCATTTTGAATCGTTCTTTAAATAAATAGATCATTCAATATAAAAAAAAAATAAAAGTCATCAAAACGAAAAATGAACGTCGATTCGTTTCTTCCCACGCTTCAAATGAACGAATTCATTTTAAAAAATAAATAATTTCCATTTTTCAAAATGGAATTCGAATCCCCCCCCTGTCCGAATGCGAGTGACAGCCCCGGATCCCAAATCGTCCCATTTCCCGATCCGGGAACCGCAACAAGTATGCTAAACGTTTATTCCCGTGGCGGGCGCAGTTTTGAATTCGCAGGTAGATTTGCATAAAAAAAAAGAAGCCGCCCCCCACCTCCCTTCTTTATCGATTATCCGGCCGTTTTGTTGTTGACACGCCGCTCGCCGATTAGACGCCCCTCAATTATTTCCCCGCGTGAGGAAAATCCACCCGGAATGGACACTTTCTCCCGATTTATCCCAAATAAATGAATTTTAAACATTTTCGTATAATTTGACCGTTTAGAAATTTTTCGCCCGAGTTTTTTTGGTCCGGTTCGCTGCGTTTGAAAGTGAAAGATTTTTCGAAGGGGATGAGTATTGGTCAAAAGGGTCAAATCACGAGAAAATTTTCCAGCACCCCCCCTTCTTATTTATATATATATATTTATGGGGCCTGCATGGCCGAGTGGCTAGCGCTCTGGCGCTCGATACCAGAGGAAATATCGGGTTTTAGTCCCGGCGGTGCCATGGATGTTTGTAGTGGTTCGAATCCACTTAAAACCGTAGTGTCCTTGTCCTAACAGGATCGTAGAGCGTACGGGGGCATTGTGACTCCGCGTTCGTGACTTAAAAAAACACGCGCCCCCTGGGAAATGCAAAGTGAGTAACGTCTGTGCAGCGCTTGCTAATAAGGCATCCAAGACCAAGCTATTAATATTTACCAGCTGCATTGGAACAAATATATATATATATATGATATACATTTCGCATGGCCATTGATTCTTTTGCGACACCAGGAAGAAATATATTTATTGGACAAATATATTATATTGAAAATAACAAGTGATTAAATTTTCATGAAACTTGGGTGCATGAATCCTGAGAAATCAGTACCCAGAACAACCACCTCTGGTATTAATCAGCACTAAATACGCCTGGGCATTGTGTCAAACGGAGATTGATGACATGTGCAGATGCCCATGTTAAATTACAACACGATGCCACAGCTGATCAACTGTAGTGACTGGCGTATGGTGACGAGCCAGTCGCTCGGCACCCATGGACCAGACATTTTCTATTGGCGAGAGATCTGGTGAACGTGTAGGCCAGGGCAACAGCCGGACATTTTCCGTAACAAGGAAGGCAACATGCTGGCAACTGCGGTGATGTATCGTCAAATAGATCTTCAATCAGTTTTGGTACCGCAATGTTTTCCGATTATCTCATTGAAACTGCGCATCCACAATAGAAAACGTGAGTGACCCCAATATATCCCTGTGAGCTTAAAAAAATATTACCTTTTATCTCCTCTTGATAGCAGAGACCTGGTGGCCAATTGGCTAGCTCTTTGACCTTTGGTACCACAAGAGTCGAATCCTGGCGGTAGCACGGATGTTTGTAATAGTTCGGAACCCACTTTCAACCGTAGGTCCACGTCTAATAGGATCGTAGAGCGTTGCGGGGTAGTGTTACACCGCGTCCATAGCTTAATCGTCAAGCTACACGCACCTCCTGGGTACTGCTAAGTGAGTAAAGTCGGTGCAGCGCTTGCCTTGAGGCATAAAAAGACAACTGTCTAAATGTTTGCCAGCTGCATTAGAACAAAAATTTCTCTTGACAGCGGCGGTATGACGGCTCATTGGCTAAAAATGGCATTTGGAACCAAGGGCTGCTAATTTGAATCCTGACGGTGGCATGGATATTTGTGAGTGGTTTTAATTAAACTTAAGGTCTCGATCTAATTAGCCCAAATGAGCACAAAATGACCGTACAGCGACAAACCAAACCTCTTGAGAGAGGACCTCCAGTGTTTCGAAAAAAAAAAATCCTTTGCCCGCAATCCCCAAACCGACTCTATCTGAAGCGGAGATTTTCTTTCCCCCGAGAGTTCGCACATGTTCTCGCATGCTTTTTTGTTTTTCGTCCACACTGAAACAAATCATTTTTGAAGAGCTTGCGTGCACGACGCTCGCGGAACATACATTCATATGGGGAAGGTGCCTTTGTTGAGAACCCACCTTTTTTTTAAATTGAATCAATTTTCAAATTGATTCTTTATCATTGCTATTCTGTGAGTGTGGATTTTTCGTGATATTACTGAAAGTAAAGTCAAAAAAAATTTGTATGTGCTACTTGACATGAAGCCCACCAATGTTCCTACCTATTCCTTCTAATGAATAGTACTAATAAATCTAAAGGGAAAAAAATAATCCGCGACTATTATTTGAAATCATCATCATTATCATCAGTGGCGCAACATTAGGGCCGTCTGCCTACTGGCAGATTTCTAGAGAGGAGATGTTTTCTTTTTACGGATAAGTTTTAAAGCCCTACTCCCAATAATAATGTTAGACCGAGACCTACTGTTTAAAGTGGATTCCGAACCACTACAAACATCCGTGGCTATACTTTGGTATGAGTGCCAGAAGGCTAGCCACTCAGCCGTCAGGAACCGAATACCATAAATAAATAGAGCTTCGTTCCGTTTTAAAAGTAAGTTTTTTTACAATTTTGTGAACCTCGTAAATTCGTGATGTTTTGTGACACGAAATATTTGAACGGTTATCACAAATTAAATGACGGAGGCACAGAGACACTTTGTAGACAACAAAAAAGAGGAGGGGGGTTCCGTTTCTTTGCCCCTGGAATAATAACAAAAAGCTTTAATTGAGTACTGGTCGAACATTTAAGAATGCGCAATGGGGTTGCTTATGAGAGTTTTTTCCACTTTTCTATTCTGGTGCGATATTGTGATGCTGTGTGATCAATACCTCTCGGGGAAATGGCGTGTTTTTTGCTTATGCATGGGACACGGAAGGAAAGTTTATCTGGTCACTCACGTTTAGAAAGAAGATTTGTTTTTAAAAGAAGTAGTGGCGCTAGTAAGCTTGTTTTTTTCAATTCCTTCTATTAGCTCACACTTTCCCTATATATATCTTGTTCAAGTTGTCAATCGTTCATGAAATATTTTTCATTCATTCACTCGAGTTCAAATGCATTTTTTTTTTTTTTTTTTTGAACTTGCAGTGGATGACACTGGCTGTTAATGCAGTTTTTCCAAATATTAATTCATTAATTTTAGTTTTATATGGGAGAAATATTCATATATTCACGCTGCTCTTTCTTCTCATTTGCTCATCATTAATTAATAATTAGTTAATAATCTATTTTTTTCTCTAAACTAATATAACTAATTATTAATTAATTAAGGATTATTAATTATTTTATTCATTTAATTATTATTATTTTATTATCAAATATTTTTATTATTCATTTAATATATATTGTTCAATTTTTAAAATAAGGTAATTACAAATTGGCAATAATATAAAAAAATCGTCTGATTTTAATTTAGCTTATTTTTCTGGATATTATTATTTTTCATTTTTTACGTTTGAAATTTGAAACGATCCCGTGTGAGTATTCTTGTTGATGTATTCCATATTTTTTTAATTTTAAATGATCAAAAAAAGTTTTTAATTAAATTTGAAATATAGCCTAATATATTTGCTTTTATAATTTTTGCTTTTATTATGGTACTGTAATTCGAGATTGCTGTTCTTTTTTTATTAAATTTCTTCTATTAGCTCACACTCTCCCTCTATATATCTTGTTCACATTTTCAATCGTTCATAAAATACTTTTTATTCATCCACTCCAGTTCAAATAAATTTTTTTTTGAACTTGTAGTGGATGACACTGGATGTTAATACAGTTATCTCAAATATTAATTCATTCATTAAATTTAATGAATTAATTTTAGCTTTTTTTAAAGTTGCATATATCTACCCATAGAGGGCGCCATATAAACTTAAAAGAAATGAAAGAATATTATTTATAAAGAACCTTTTGCAATATGTGAAAAAAAGTAGAAATTGACTTTTAATTTTTTTTTTTTTTTTATGATGCTTGTTTTAGTGAAAGCTACGCTTGCAAATTCAGAAGCAAGAATTCGAATTCAATTGAATTGTCTGATGAATTATTCATTCAAAATGGAGTTCTTCAGCGGGATTCGCTTTCAGACCTGTGTGAACATGATGTTGTCCTGGTTAGGGGTCCGTAACGTTATCCGAGAATGAGGGTCAAGCCAATAAAATTCCATTGCAAATTTTGGCCGAAAATGGTACTTTGGGCCCCTTAAATTTTGGAAAGCTTCATGAAAACGTTAATCTTAAGGAATTTTCTGAGAATTTGGCTTTTGCTTGAAGTGTTTTGTAATATGGTTTTGAAGCACTTTTCACATCTTGGCTTGGGTCTTTAAACATTTGTATTTCCAGTGGCTATAAGTACTCGTAGTAGTGCGTTGATCCATTCCTTTCTTCTTGAATTATGCCATTTATCCCTTTTGGCATTTTCCGGTGCCTATGGAGCTATATAGTGTTTCTTATTTGGAATACTTCATTATTTCATTTGTACCTAGAATTTTCAAACTTTGATATATTCTTTTGACTATTGAAAGTTATAGTGTTTCTTGTAGAATTTGGAATACTTCATTCACGACTACATTTATGTTACTTTTGTATATTCTTTTGGGTAGGAGTCCCCTTTTAGGCTTAGGTCCCGGTCTCCTATGACCGTAGAGCGTCACGAAGCCCAGTCAGACTTCTTTCACCCGCATCATGCACAAGATGGCCGTAGATTTGGTTTGGTTTGTCGCTCTACGGTCATCTTATGCACACTTTAGGCTAAAACAGACCCGGGACCTACGGTTTAAAATGGATTCCGAACCACTACAAACATCCATGGCACCGCCGGATTCGAAACCGAAAAGATGACCGTAGTGAGATAACACTATGTGGGAAAACCTCTTTAATCAATAGGAAACCTAGATTCGTTCAGTTCTCAACTGGATTTGCATCCAGTTTTGTCTTTTTTATTGAAAAATCTAATTCAATTCATTGGTCGAGCAACTGTTCTGTTTCTTTTAATTAAATCACTGCAAAATCTTTTCGAGATATATTTCTCAAATGACATCGAGTATCTTTTCGGCCAGTTTGAGTTATTTGGCCATTAGGTTGGTCTGAGGTTGATCTTTTTTTTACGACCCGTTCGTGAGGCTCACGTAAGACTCACGCAGCCCCGCGTGCACCCTCTGAGTCATCGGCTTTCTCAGAAAAGAAACCTCTCGTGACACGCGAAGAGATACGGCCGTCTCATTCAGAAAAGACCGTTGTTTATGCGCATTAAAGAGCTCTCACAATGCGCACTACAGGGTGTCCACGAATGATGGTTTCGATGGCTGTAATGTTAAGAGATATGTTTATCAAGTTTTGAATCTTGCTTTATTTCTGCTGCCACCTACAACAGCGAGGGCATTGTGGAGATTTAATTAATACGCTTTTATTAGTTTCACCTGTATGTTTGTTTGTAACTGACACTTTGGCTCCATTTTGCCCTATTTTAAGCTATCAGATTTAATTCAAGCGTTGTAGAGTTATCAAGGACACTAAAATATTTTGATAAGTTTATTATCTCATCATGATTAGGATTAGTGATTTTATTTTAACTTATGAAGAGCAATTTAACCCATGTAGAATGAAAGCACCCAAGACATTCAAACCTACGTGGACAACGCGCCTGACGACGGATCCTGGCTGACTCGACCTATTCGCATTTAGCCTTTGTTTTACTCACAATTAAATTATTGTAAGAACTATATTTTTAAGAATTGTATTGTATTATAAGAACATATTATAGTTCCAGTCCTCCGTACCAGGGCCTCATTTAAATATTATACTTTAAAAACACTAAAAACACGCTTTTCGAGTGAATCCAAAAATTGAAAAAAAAATTGTTAACGTAAGAATAAACTGACTGACGAGAAAATATATGTCGCTCTTCTAAAAGCGTAGGGTACTTTGTACGACATTTTAAAACTAACTCTGCATTTCGGAATGAAACTAATGAAAAATGATAATGATTGATATCGAGCACCCCACGCTTTTAGAACAGTGACATTCATTTTCTCGTCAGTCATTTTATTCTTATGTTAACAATTATTTTTTTACTTTTTAGTTTGATTTACTCTAAAAGCGTGTTTTTTTTTTTTAACTATAATTTTTTCCTCCTTTGCCTTGACGCATGCTACGAGTCTGCTGGATCTAGTCGAGCCTATTCTGGACTAGAAGACTTAGCACCACCACCACACTAACCGTGTTCGCCTTGACTTGACTTTGAGATGTATGCTCGGTGCTAGCTGCTTTATCTCAATGTATCCAATTAATCTTGAGAAGAAATCAGAAAAAGGAAATAGGAAAAGATAATATAAATGAAAACAGATCTTCATATAATCAGTGGACTTTGACTGATTCCAAAAGTATTAAAAAGAAGAAGCACCAAAATGTGGTGTCGTGCAGAATTTCTGTCAGTAAACAATGCAAAAAGGTTAATACACACATACACACAAAAAGAAGTAGTTTTCGTAGAAAATTAGTTAGTGATATAGTTTTATAATAAGGTTCATCGCTCATATCAAATAACCAAGGATAGGATAGGACTTTATATCCAAAAGCCTGTTTTAGCTTTTTCTCTTTGTACGTCATATTGAGTGCATTGGAATAAAATAGGTTCCTCGGTTTCAGGTTTTTGCATCTTGAGCAAAGTGGAGAAGATGTTAATCCAAATCTATTAAGTCTGACTTTAGAAGCATAGGTTTTGGTGCGATATCTTGAAATGAGCGCTTCTTCTTTTCTATTGATAGGTAAAAAGATGTTGAGTTGGTTTGATACTATTTAGATACCGCGCATCAGATACCGCGCATATTTCCCTTTGTTCATTGTTCATCTGAGGTTTTGAATGTTGTCTTTTTTGATGGTAGATGATGTCTTCCAGTGAAATCCAATTTAAAATCACTGTATATGACTCGGCTTTTGCTAAGGAGTCTGCTTGTTCATTTCCATGTATGCCAATGTGACCTGGATTCCAGACGAATTGTAAGGATAAAATGGAGTTCAAGTTTTGTTTGATATGAATTCCAAGAAGTTTGATAACTCGTGTGGATTTAAAATTGCAATTTTGGAGAGCTCGAAAGGCAGAGAGACCATCCGATAAAATAATGTACTGATGTGATTCCGTGTTCGCCCTCGGTGATTTCAAATGGTTATAATTTATTTTTCAGTTTGTTTGTCATGCAATGTCGTCAATTGAGAATATTAAGAAGAACTTTATCTTTGGACATTGCATATCAATTTACCACGAATCACTCCGAGCCAATTTTCATTGGATATTGATGTATTTATAATTTTTTGGAAAAAAGTCACTTTTATTTATTTTTTTAAATTCATTAAATGATTTTTTTTTTTTTAGAAAAAAATTTTTTTTTCAACTATGGTAGAAAAATTTTTTTTTCTCGCGGGAAACTAAACATAATTCATGTCCTGTATGTCAAGTTCCCATTACCAAAAACGGATTTTATCCACTAAATCTCAATCATCCATCCACTTATTATATCTTTGATTTGTTGATTCCTTTAAAGTAACTGCAAGTCTTTCTTGAAACTTATAAGTTCACATAGAAGTAAATTAATTAGCTTGTTTCAGTCCTTCACTGTGATATTATCTTCCCTCGTGAATCACTGATTCTATTCAGATAGATACTTGCTCAGAAACCGAGTCGCCGTCCACCAAGCACTTACCGGGCAGCAATATGAAAGAATGGGGGGCCAAAATCAGCGCACGGCCCAGTGCCCAAACGATCTCGGGACCTATTGAGAATTCCATTAGAAAAGCGGATGGATTGTTAAGGAGCTCCGAACAAGAGGGGGAGGCGGTCAAGAATCCCTTATGAAGGAGACGAGACCGAAAACTTAATTTCAAGGCACGCTGGTCAGCAGTCCGGCAGCAGCGAAGCGTTCCGGCCCAGTGCGGCCGACTTTAATATCCGAACGGCGATTTTCATGCTTCAACGCAAGACGTAGGCTCCGTGGCACTGAGTCAACAGAAGGGCCCGGATGATGGACGTTCCATCCCCCGCCACTTCGCATGGTCACACAGGCCTTGGGGCGCATCTTAGAGGGAGAGTGTCTTTCCCCCACCGTCCACTTCTGGACCCCTCCCCCTGCCTTCTCCATCGCCTACTTAGTGACTCGGCGCACGACTCAAGGGCTCATTTTACAGTCACGGCGGATAATAATTAATTCTGCCGTTAATTGCTAATCAATCCTCCGTCGCCATGGTAACCGGACCAAGCACAACACTGCTTTGCTGGAAGTTTCCTCCACGCTCGAGTTGGCGCGCGCGTGCCCCCCTCACCCCCATTTGCAGTCCCTCCCCCTCCATCTCCTTTCGTATGTGTGTGTGCGCTAGAAACTCTCCAACACTTAATATGGCTTGGACAAATATCAGGCCATCCCTAATGCACATCCCTTCGCTCTTACCGGGAGTTAAAGGAGGGGAAGGGTGGGAGGGGGAGGGCGGACAACCCCTACTGGAGTGGCCGACTCCCTCCCCTTCCCCCCGAGTTCAGTGATTACGGACACTTGTCAATGAAGCGTTTTCGCAGAACAAAAAATGCCCCCTGATCTCCTCCAGGTTTCAACAAATGGGCAATCTTAAGAGAGCGACCATTGGACCGTGCCAGAGTTCTGGGTCTCGAATCCGTCGTCTTTTAATTCCGTCCCCAATCATCAGTATTCCGAGAACTCCTGTTTCTCTCCCGTTTCTCTATTCCTTCCCCCTATTTCTCTCCCGGAAAAAGACGAAACCTCTTCGGATTTCCGGATGGGCTCTTCAGGAGAACATTCTTGGGCGTTCGATTGCGGTTTCTGGAAACGTTGCTTTCTGAAGCACCCCGGGGTGGGTTGGTGGAGGAAAAGGAGTGGGTGGGTGGTGACGAGGGATATGTTGTCGTCTTCTTTTTGGAACGTGTCTCGATGAAGTCCCAGCAGAAACAGAAAAGTGGGGCTGTTCCGCGGTCGAGGGCTGAAGAGGCCGATTTTCCGATTCGCAACCACACGCAGGGGCACCCAGGGGAAGGGAAAGGGTGGTTCAAGAAATCGTCGCCCGGACAAATTTTCCGTGAAATCCAACTTCCGTGCGTTTCGCTTAAGGGAACCAGGAGAAAACGGGAAAAGAATCGGGAGAAAGGCTTTTAAACGGTCTCGTCAACTGAAAAGGGGGCGTGCGATGGGGCGAATCCATTCAGCGCCCCTGCTTCGTGAATGAGAATCTTGGAGTGTGTCAGAAATCTATTAATTATATTTCATTTAGAGAACTGCAAGACGCCCCATTTCTTTTCTTTCCCAAATTTTGTTCCTGCTCTTTTTAAATTTCATTCGAAGTTTCGAAGACTAAAATTGTTAATTGCGGGGCGTGATGATTCATTTAAGAGGTAATGAGGGTTCCGTTTCCGGTTCCGGCAAGTATTGCAGACATTAGCTTTTAAAGTGTGTAGAATTTTCTTTTTTTTTTTTTCCACACCTCTCGGTCTTTGTGGTCTGATGACCAACTGGCTAGCACTCTAGCCTTTAGAACCACGAGCTTCAGCTTCGAATCCTGGCAGTGGCATGGATGTTTGTGAGTGGTTCGGAATCCACGTTAAACTGTAGGTCCCTGTCTAATGAGCCCAAAGTGTGCACAAGATGACCGTAGAGCGACAAACCAAACCTAAATTAAAATATTCTGAAATCAAGTATGTTGAAACTGTTTTGAAAAAAAAAAAAATGAATCAAATTTTACTTGTCATAATTATAATAACTGTAGTCAGTGAGAAATATTTTATATATATATTTTTTAATTGCGTCGAGTACTGGCTCCTATTGACTGTGTCCCTGTGAGTAGCCAAATGTGGGCTACACCGTCGACCATTGTTACACATTTAACACTACCCAGGGAGCACTTGTCGGTTGTATGATATTTTATAAATGAATAGAACATTAATGTCACTTCTATGCTGGTTGGGCACTATAAATTCCCAGATAGGAAAATTTTCTTCCGATGGGTTTAGTTAGAATGTACAATCGTGTAGAAAAATGTGCCGACTACTCACATTAGGGTATGTTCATTCAAAATTTGGGTGCAAAAGGCGAATATAATTTGCCAGGCCTTTGTGGTGTAACCCTGGTTAATCCTGCTTGTGCTATGCATCTGTCATTATAATGTTGTGAAAATGTTTTGGCTATACATATGCATTCTGTTGTTATTGTTACCAATCCCCCTGGTTCAGGAAAGCCTACATTGGTTCCAGAAGACCCCTGTCGCAGGTGTCTGATCCATGGCCAAAGGTAATGTGAACTTCTGAAAACAAACTTAACTTTTTTTCTAATTAATATTTACCAAAAATATTGAAATGATTCTGTTTTGGATTGAAAACACTGTAAAAGACGAATTTCGCTCGAGCAACATTGCATTTCAAACAAATCAAATTTGTGCAATTCGATCTTTTTCTGCCCCGATTTGATTTCTCATCTTCATACTTGTATCATTCCAGTAGATTCACTTTATTCAATTTCTTCTATTAGCTCACACTTTCCCTATATATATCTTGTTCAAATTTTCAATCGTTAATAAAATATTTTTTATTCATCCACTCAAGTCCAAATACATTTTTTTGAACTTGTAGTGGATGACACTTGATGTGAATAAAGTTTTTTTTTTTTAAATATTAATTAATTCATTAAATTTAATTAATTAATTTTAGTTTCTTTTAGATTTAAGTTGCCTATATCCACCAATAGATGGCGCCAGATAAACTTAAAAAAAATGAATGAAAATTATTTATAAAGGACTTTCTGCAATAGAGTGAAAAAAAAAATAGGAATTGACTTTAAAATTTTTTTTTTTTTTTAT
The DNA here is from genome assembly GCA_021605095.1 of Caerostris extrusa. Classification (NCBI taxonomy): domain Eukaryota; kingdom Metazoa; phylum Arthropoda; class Arachnida; order Araneae; family Araneidae; genus Caerostris; species Caerostris extrusa. The sequence continues at coordinate 14,594 of BPLR01016405.1, forward strand.
ATTACTTGTTTATTTTTTTAATGAACAATGTCTGAAAATTTGTGTAGCATTGAATGATAATTATTCATGATGCCTAAGAAAATATATATATATGAATTACAGTAATAAAACTCCAAAAGAAATTTAATTTCGAAAATATTCGACAGTCCCATTTATATTTTAATAACAATATAAAGCTATCGCATGGTTTTTAAAGCTGTTGTTATTACTAATCCCCTTGATGCAGGAAAGGCTATATACCAGGTCCATTAGACCCCGTCGCAGGCGACTGGACCATAGCCAAGGGTAAAAGGCAACTCCACTTTTAGCGGGAACCACGAGGGCTGAAGACTGACACAACCTCAAGACAACGCTCTACGATGCTATTAGACGGGAACCTACTGTTTAAAGTGGATTCCGAACCACTACAAGCATCCATGGCATCGCCCGATTCGAACCTGAAATCTGTGGTACCGAGCGCTAAACATTCAGCCATTCAGGCCCCTCAATTTCATCTTGGATGAATTAATATATTTAAAAATTTTTATGAAAGACAAACTCTTTGAATATTAAACGGTTGAATATTGTTATTTTTAATAATCACTTTTTTAAAAATACGAGCAAAAATTAAATATTTTCTATAAGTATAAATATTTAATTTTTGATTTCGAATTGAGGTTATCCTCTTAAGAAAATTTTTTAATTAAAATCATATTTTAAAACTGTTAAGTTACATCAAGTTAAAAACAATATCACAATTAGAAGAACCAAAATAATTCATAACTCAAAAATAATGTATAAATAGACAGAAGAAATACACACACACACAGACATATATATATTAATAAATGTAACATATAAAATTGATGTAAATTTTTTTAACAATTGCAACCACGTAAATTATGAAATATTTTTTCCAGACTTTTTTTAACTAAAAGCATTAAGAAATTATATTCTCACAGTACATCATATTATCTAATCTCCAGGACTCAAACCCGAAACCGAGCGGCACCGTGCACCAGACCGGTAGACACTCGACCATTCAGGCCCGCATCTGCCCTTCTAGTGTCTGTGAAAATGCTTTTGCTATGCATATACATTCTAGTGGCGTATTTGTGAATTGCATTGTTTAAGACGTTACTTTCAAATGTCAGGAACTTTGACTCTTGATAGAATATTACGAAAACCGAAAAAAAAAAAAAAAAAAAAAAATCGTACAGATTTTGCTGGCGAGCAGTTTTGTTTTGAATTGACTTTGAGATTTATGCAGCAATAAAGCAGTTAATGCATTAACTGCTTTATCTTAATGCATCCAATTACTCTTAAGAATAAATCAGAAACAAGCAATATAAAAAAAAAAAAAAAACATTTTTAATGTCAATTCCTTCTTTTTTTTTCCACTTTATTGCAGAAAGTCCTTTATAAATGATTTTCATTCATTTTTTAAGTTTATCTGGTGCCCTCTATGGGTAGATAGATGCAACTTAAATCTAAAAAAATAAAATTAATTAATTAACTTTAATTACTGAATTAATATTTGAAAAATTGTATTAACATCCAGTGTCATCCGCTACAAGTTCAAAAAAAAAAAAAAAAAAAAGTATCTGAACTTGAGTGGATAAATAAAAGGGATTTTATTAACAATTGAAAATTTGAACAAGATATATATAGGAGAGTGTGAGCTAATAGAAGGAATTGAAAAAAGAAAAGATATACAAATAAAAACAGATTTTCAGATAATCAGTGGACTTCAACTGATTCCAAAAATATTAATGAAGGAACACCGAAAGTGCAGTGTTATGCAGAACTTATGACACTAAATAATACAAAAAGGTTAGTACACACACACACACACACAAAAAAAACTCATACAAAAAAAAGAAGTAGTTTTCGTAAAAAAAATTAGTTAGTGATATAGTTTCATAATAAGGTTCATCGCTCATATCAAATAACCAAGAATAGGATAGGGCTTTATATCCAAAAGCCTGTTTCAGCTTTTCTTTTCTCTTCAGCTTTTCTACTTTATGTTTAGTGCATTGGAATAAAATAGGTTCCTCTGTTTCAGGTTTTTGCATCTTGAGCACAGTGGAGAACACATTAATCCAAATCTATTGAGTCACAGTTTTATCTTTTTTCAGAATAGAACGGTCATGATTTTATCGAGTCGATTTAAGATAGTGCCACTTCTACCACGGTTGCCACTGTGACAAAAACAAGAGCACACACGCACTATATTCCTATCCCTGTTCAACACTTACTCAAAGTCTCGAAAACGCAGTATTGTACTTTATGCGAGTATTTGTAAATTTGACTTCTTTCCCTATTTAATTATTATTCCATTTTAAAACCATTCGCTTTCCGCATCGTGTGTTTGTAATTGCCTCTGATGTTCGAAAACCATCCCCTCCACCCCTGCGTGCACCCCCTCCTCCTCCCTCCTTCTTTCCGCTCCGGAATGAACGACATTTATTTACTCCTGTTGTTGCTCTGGCGTCGTTACTTGTTGAGTAAATACTCTGTAACCGTGTCTCCTCATCGGAAAGGGGTGGAGAAGGAAGTGACTCTCTCTCCCCTACCCTCCACCCCCCTTTTTTTTCTTATAATCGAAATGTATCGAAAAACAAAGCGGCGGAAAGAAAGAGGTATTTTGCGAACGCGACATTAGCGATTCCAGTAATTTCATCCCCCAAGAAAAAGAACAGGGGGGGGGGGGTTTGAATTGAGAAATCTGAGGGTTGTAATTTTCTGCCAGAAGGAAGATGGAGATGGGGGTAATCATTTTCTTGAGACAACATTTAGCGATTAAATTTCGTATCGTTTGTTCTCTCCCTCCCCCCTTCTCTGCCACCACCCCCTCAAGTAAAGCAAACATTCGAGAACGTTCTAGTGGCTTTTTCCATTAAAGAGTTCTTCCCCTGTCTTAATCTGGGATGAATCTTTTGGGCGAAAGGGTTGGGATGGGTCATTATTGGACGATTGCGCCGTTATCGGTTGGGGGTTTCTTATTGGGTCAGGCGTGTGTCCCCCCTTCTGAAGTAAAAAGCTTTGATTTTTAAAAGACACATTTTTTTTTTTTAAAGACATCTTTTGATTTTAAAAGATGCGCCGGAATCTTGTTGCAGGTAAAACAGTATGGATTTCCGAATAGCTTGTTGTTGTTTTTTCACTGTGCGGTTTTTGGAAGAGAGGGTATTGATTGTTGATACAGTTTGTTTTCTATTTATGGTTACCTCGTGCAATTTAATTGAAAAATAAATAAATTTTTTTTTATAAATAACAAAAAAATATTATTGGCTTTATTTTTAAATGTTTCTGTTATGATGTAAAAGGGTGGACCTCAAATATTTGTGCCAGGTTTTTGTTATTCTTGTTTCTTCCATGTTGCTTCTAGCGGCCTGATATGTTTGTAGTGGTTCGGAATCCACTTTAAACTATAGATCCCGGTCTAGTAAGACCAAAGTGTGCACAGGATGACCATAGAGCGACAAACCAAACCAATCTAGCGGCCTGATGGCCAATTGGCTGGAGCTCTTGCCTTTGGTACCACAGGCTTCAGGTTCGAATTCTGGCAGTGTCATGGATGTTTGTGACTGGTTCGGAATCCCCGTTAAACTGTGGGTCCCAGTCTAACTAGCTCAGACTGTACAAAACAATGACGGTAGAGTAACAAACCAAACCAAGCTGCTTCTGATACTTGTCTTACAAGTTTTGGGTTACAATTTTTAATCTGACATGTAACACAGCCTCAAATTCGAATTACTATTGTTAGAATTATTGTTAATTCGAATTGTGTTCTACTTAATGGCAAAGTGTTGCTAATTTGGTGTTTGATTTAAAATGTTCAAAATTATAAATTGCTTTTAAAAATTACACATTACAATTACAATACAAATTACAACTTACAATTTTCTTGGATTAGTTTCATTATTTGAATTTGATACAGTTGATTCTTAATAAACAGATATGGCCAGTTTCACAACAAAGGGGGAGAGAAGATTTCAATTCAATTCAGAAGAATTTCATTCAATTTCACCGAAGAAAATGAACATGTAATTTCAACTTCACTGAAGAACTTGAAAATAAAAAGAAGATGCAACTTCAATTTCACTGAGAGACTTGAAAATATAGAAAATTCCTCCTCTTCCCCCTCCCTCCCCTGTCTTAATCTGGATGATTCTTTTGGCGAAAGGGTTCGTTGGGTCATTATTGGACGATTGCGTGGTTATCGGTTGGGGGTTTCTTATTAGGTCAGGCGCGTGTCCCCCTTCTGAAGTATAAAAAGGCAACCTCGAGCCAGAGCAACAAACCAAACCTTCAAGTTTTGTTTTATTATTTTTAATCTAACATGCAGCATAGTCTCCACTTCTAATTACTATTGTGTTCGACTTTATGGTGAAATGTGGCTAATTTGGGGCTTGATTTACAATAATTAGAATTACAAATACATTTCAAAAATTACAAATTATAATTACAATAGAAATTAGCAATTAGAAATTGCAATACAAATTACAAATTTCTTGGAATAGTTTAAGTTAGCTATAGTGAGCGTCTCCTGTCTTGAAATCTGCCAGTGGGCAGGAGGCCTTGGCCCACAATATGGCTGTTGCTCCACTGATGATGATATATATATGTGAGTTTCATAAATAAATTGAGAGTACAAAAATGTCTTGAGTCAGTACAAATACTACATCCTTTAAAATTGTAAAAAATACTTTATTATGCAAAAATTGTTTTTATAGATTCTCTGATTAATTAGATTCTGAATGATATATAAAGATAAAAATAAAATTCAATAAAAGTGATTTAATTTATAATGATTCAATAAAAGTGATTGAATTTATTGCACAAATTCAAAAAGTGGAAAAAAAGGCGTTTTCTTTCTTTTATTTGAAGTGCTATCACAATTTATCAACTGAATGATGCTGTACTATCTGTAAAACACAAATTGAGCTACATTTTCACCTGTAATATAGGTGTGGGATTTCATCTAAAAAGTTTAGTAAATTAGTCGAATTTTGGAACTAATTTATAATAAAATAAAATCGGTTTTAAAGTTAGCATGGCGTAGATCTCTCACTTGAACGATTTAAGGTTAATTAAGAAGATGATATTTTCGTCAATTAATTTACATAGGCGCTTTATAAGTGGTCTGTTCGTTGCATCTGGCAGAGCTCTTAACTACAGGACATACCTGGGCTAAATAAAACGTAACGGGCCCAACGAATATCTCTTGGAGGGTTGATAGCGGAAACTTTACAGTCATTCCAAAAGACGTAAAAGTGAAAAAAAGAAAAGAAAGAAAGAAAAAGAAAGGAAAAAATATTTAAAAAGAGAGAGAGAGAGAGAAAGTTTTCTGTGTCGGTGATTAGTGCCCCTAATCACGATGAGCCTCCTTCTCCGGAAATCAAGGAAAGGGGAAGGGATGGGGGTCTTCTCTATCGCCTCCCTCCCCCTTCCCTTTTCCCGGGCAAAACAAATCGGCAGATAAAAATGGAAAAGAGAAAAACCGCAGACGGGGGGTGTGAGAAAACAGTTAGCGAAACTCCTCGACAGATTTTCGCGGCAAAATATCCCTCATTTGCATTTCTTGAGATATCACGTTTCCAGAAAGGGGTGGTCGGTGGGGGTGGGGTGGGGTGGAGAAGGGGGAGATATCGCCTGCGCTTAGGTGGAAGGAAATGAGCGCTCCGCCGGAAATGGTACCCATTGATTAGCCGGGACCTCGTTCATTAGTGAAGCATTAATTATAGAACTTGTCTCCCTGAGATAAGACCGGGGACATCGGTCCCCTCTCTTATCAGCTCACCCCCTACACCCCCTCCCCCCGCGCCTCCTTCTCGCGAGGGGGAGGTGGAGGAACCCCCCTCTCACCTCCTCAGAGAGAGAGAGGAGGACGAAATGAGAAGAATTAGGTTTTTGTCAGCCTCATAACTATATTAAGCTCGTGAAACCACTATCAGTTGTTTTTTTTTTCTCTCTCTATCTCTCTTTCTTTTTATCTGTCTTTCTGAGTTTCGGTGTCGTTGGAGAGTTTGGAGGATACTACTGAGGTTGGTTCTTGTGTAAGCAAGTAGTATTTTGGTCAGTTCTATTAAAATACACTGAGGTGTCAACGTAGAACAAGGATGGCCCTCCTTGATTATTTTTCCGACTTGTGAGATTTATCACACTTTCACAAAATATATTTATTTTATAATATCCAAAGTAGTGAAAACCAATGCATTAAAAAACATACATTATGTGTGCATCCATCTATTCAAAAATGAACTGTCAAAAAGGATGAGAAAAACTTTTCATTTTAATATAATATCCTTGCGAATATAGGACATACACTCAAGAGCCAAAACATTATGACCACCCCTACATTTTGCAATGAACACGCCTGGATGACGTGGGAGGCACGTGATCAGGTGGAAGTGATATTTAACTGGTATTAAGTGGTAGTATTAATCCATGCCAAGGCGGGTTGAAGCTGTGTTGCGCGCCAAAGGTGGGCCAACTCGTTATTGACAGGTGGTCACAATGTTTTGGCTCTTGAGTGTAGATTACCTTTTTATGGATGAGTTTACAGTGATGAGTTCGCAGAATCATTAAATTATAGTCTTCGAACTGATAATGCGTGCGCATCTTGGAACATTATTATTAACTTTATTAGATTTATCTGGTTTGTTAATTTTAACATGTAATTTCAATATTTTTTTATTATGAATAATCGTCAAGTTTTTCGTTCGCAGTATATAAGTAAAAATTGTAATATAAATTTTCTCTTTTAATAATTTTATTATTTTAATTGAAATCAGTAGAAATAATTTAATATAATACAATTTTCCCCTTGGCAAGGATGAACTCTCAGAAATAAGTCAACTTGAAATAGGCTAATTTAATTGGCAAATTATTTTTTATGGCTTATAATAAAACTTAAATTTAAATAAAATCTTTTTTTATTTTATATTTTATTTTTAATGTTAATTAAAGTCATTCAAATTATATTTTTATAAGATAAACATTAAAAACAAGATAAAAAAATTACAAACGCAACCCTTTAAAAAAATAAATAAAAAAACATATGTTTAATAATAATTATAAAAAAAATATCTTATTGATAATTTCATAATATTTTTTTTTATCGAATTTTACCATTTGTTATAATCAAACTTTACTTTTAACTTTTAGAATAACAAAGAAAAATTATATAGTAGATTTTATATTAAATTAAATAAAAGTTTGAATTTTAATCATTTTATATAATAAAAAGAATTTTTTTGTATTTATTATAAAAATAAATAGCAAAGAAAAATTATATACTAGATTCTACACTAAATTAAATAGAAGTATGAATTTTAATCAGTTTATGTAATAAATAGATTTTTTAAGGTTAATTGTAAAAATTTAATAGGTTTTTAGTTAATAAGTTTTTTCTTTATAATATAATATATAATAATTAATTATTATATAATTATTTCTTTATAATTATATAATAATTGCAAAAAAAAAAAATTATATCTATTATTCGTATGAAATTTCAAGTTGAAATAAATCAGGCAAAACAGTCAACTTAATTTTTCTTTAATATATATTTTCGTTAATAAATAGTTTTATAAGTGTAATCTTTCAAATTTGATTTGAATTATTAATTATTTTTAAAAGCTGATAATTTTTTTTATTTCTTTCAGAATATGAAATAATTTCAGAGTTAAAAAAATGAGAGAAATTCAAATCAAAGAATAAAAAAACAAAAACGAAAAATATTGCATGTAGTTTATTATAAAATACTTCATTTTCATTTTGCCTAGTATGTATATTGCGGAATCCGTTCAGTATTCTTATATAAAGAAATTCTTTGCATTCGGTAAGATCTCAGCTGCTCTAGAGTTGCTTGTAAAAAAACGGTCTTTACTGCATTATCATTCTCTCGGCGAGGAAACACTATTCAGGCGTTTCATTTGCCGAAAAGCATGATAATGCAGTAAAGACCGTTTTAAAAGCAATTCTAGAGCAGCTGTATTCGAATTCTACGGTTCATTTTCAAATGTTCCACGTAATGTTGTTCATTATAACTTGTTACTTTTTCAATTCCTTCTATTAGCTCACACTCTCCCTATATATATCTTGTTCAAATGTTCAATCGTTCATAAAATACTTTTTATTCCTCCACTCAAGTTCAAATACATTTTTTTAAATTTGTAGTGGATGACACTGGATGCTAATACAGTTTTTCAAATATTAATTCATTCATTAAATTTAATTAATTAATTAGATTTAAGTAGCATATATCCACCAATAGATGGCGCCAGATAAACTTAAAAAAAAAAGTAGGAATTGACTTAAAAAAAAATATTTTGTATACATTACTTGTTATAAATGTAATCAAACAAAATTAATAGAAAAATAGATTTTTCATTTTTTTAATCGAATGGGTTCTAATCGATATTTTTAAAACTCTTAAATTTACTGTGAACTTACGAGGTTTGAGGATTATCATTGCTGCCTCATCATTCTTCCGCTAAGGGAACACTATTCAGAAATGCCGTGATAATGCAGTAAAGACCGTTTTACAAGCAATTCTAGAGCAGCTGTATTCGAATTCCACAGTTCATTTTCAAATGTTCCACATAATGTTGTTCATTATAATTTGTATTAATATAATTTGTTGCTTAATTAAATCAAACAAAATTAATAAAAAAATAGATTGTTCATATTTTTAATAGAATTAGTTCACTTCAATATTTTAAAACTCTTAAATTTTGCTGTGAATTTACGAAGTTTTGACGACATTAGCCCTGAAATATTTTAAATATCTAAAATATGAAATCCTACATAACATGATCGCCAAAATTCCTGAAAATTTCCGTGTTATACGAAAGAAAAAAAAGAAAGCTGGGTTTCAAAGTTCTACAGTGAAAATAATATATACATGAGAAATTTACTTATTGAAAAAAGATTACGAAAAATTAAAGGAGAAAAAGAAATGAGAAGTTATTAAAGAAAACTAAAATTAGTTATTAAAAAATTAAAAATAATGATTAGAAATTACGAGGGAAAATTATGGTTATAAAAAATTCTGTGAAAAAATAATATACGAGAAATTTACTTATTGAAAAAATTATTAATCTGATGTGTTACATGCTAATATTGCATTTTTTTTTTTTTATCATATTCATTACGATTAAACGTTAATCCAGAATCTGTGTTTTTAGTTTTAACGAAATGAAATATTTTTACTTTTTCTTAATCAATATTGAAGGTTAGAAATTAATTTACAAAGAAGGCTTATCAAGCATTCCTTTAACTACATTCACAGTTCAATCCAAAATTTCTGGCTCTTGTTGGTGCATAAAGATGGAGGTGAAAGAGACACAGTACTCTGATGTGTGTCGTTATCTTAATGTGAAAACGTCTCTACAGATTTGCAGAAGTAGAGGAGAAGGGATAAAATAAGGAATGAAGGAAGGAATATATGATATGAATATCAATATATGAATTTCAATATATATCTTGATATGAATTTCAATATGTATCTTGATAAAATTTGCAATATATATTTAGATATGAATTTCAATATGCATCTAGATATGAATTTTGTATATTCCAATATGTATCTAGATATGAATTTATGTATATTTCAATATGCATCTAGCTATGAATTTATGTATTGATTTGTATCTATACGAAAAATTTATGTATTCGTTTGTATCTAGATATGAATTTTATGTAAATACAAATTTCAATATGAATATTTCACTATGTGTCTAGCTATGAATTTAAGTATTAATTTGTATCTAGATATGAATTTAGGTATTAATTTGTATCTAGATATGAATTTCAATATGTAGATACAAATTTCAATATAAATATTTCACTATGTATCTAGATATGAATTTTAATATGCATACTTCAATATGTATCTAGATGTGAATTTCAATATGTATCTAGATATGAATTTATATTTCAATATGATATTTCACTATGTATCTAGATACGAATTTCAATATATATCTTGATATGAATATCTAGCTATGAATTTATGTATTGATTTGTATCTAGATACGAATTTATGTATTCGTTTGTATCTAGATATGAATTTCAATATGTAAATACAAATTTCAATATGAATATTTCATATGTGTCTAGCTATGAATTTAAGTATTAATTTGTATCTAGATATGAATTTAGGTATTAATTTGTATCTAGATATGAATTTCAATATGTAGATACAAATTTCAATATAAATATTTCACTATGTATCTAGATATGAATTTTTAATATGCATACTTCAATATGTATCTAGATGTGAATTTCAATATGTATCTAGATATGAATTTATATTTCAATATGATATGAATTTCACTATGTATCTAGATACGAATTTCAATATATATCTAGATATGAATTTCAATATGTATCTATATGTAAATTTCAATATATCGACATTTATTGAAACTGAACAATGTTACAATGTTAATTCACTGAGGTATCCGGCAAAGGTGACGATGGTGGTGCTTCCAAGTGTTCGTTGGGGGGGGCAATTCGACCTTGGGCAATGAACTCAAGTTGTCTATCTATCTATGACATTTTGCGTTTTATGGATTCGTCTTGATCCCCTCTACCTTCTGCAATGCGTTTCCTCTAATGCTTCTTCCACCTTCGTTGCATATAAACGGACATTCTAAAATTGCAGTCTAGATGCACGACTATGTTTCCATCTCAGTTCTCAACAGATGGATTTGTAAGGCCGTTAGTGTTCTATGTCCTTCAAGAAGTTCTGACTTGCCGGTACTGGACTTGTATGTGTGGGATTGTCTCAAGAATAATATTTTTAGCTTAAAAATATCACAATTATTAGAGTGATTTGTCACTGCTGTTGCCATATCGACTCCGGACATGATACGTCTCATCGAAATGGAAATTGATTATCGACTTGATGTGTAAAGCAATCAATAGTTCTGTGTAACGAAATTTATTAAGATGAAACTATTGACCATGGACTTGATGTAACATATTTTGGGCAAACAATGGTACTCTTATCGAAACTTATTAAGAAAAAAGTTTATTCACCATTGACTCGATGGATTAGGGGGATAACCAATGGGGCTTTTTCGAAGCTTATTAAGATTAACTTTTTTGAATATCAATTTGATGTGTACTGAGCAATCAATGGTTCTCATAATGAAACTTATTAAGATGAAACTTTTCTGATCTTTGACTTGATGTGTGATGGGGCAACCAATGATGCTCTTATCGAAACTTATTGGCCATTGTCTTCATCGTTCATTCATTAAGGTAACCATTGGTCCTCTTATCAAAACTTATGAAACTTTATTGTTCATTGACTTGATATGTGTGGATCAACCAATGGTGCTCTTATTGAAACTTATTAAGATGAAACTTTATTGACCATTGACTTGATGTGTGATGGGGCAACCTATGATACTTTTATCGAACCTTATTATTAAAGTGAAACCTTATTGACCATTGACTTGATTGCCCATTCATTAGGGCAACCATTGGTGCTTTTATCGAAACGTAAGATGAAACTTTATTGACCATTGACTTGATGTGTTTTGGGCAACCATTGGTGTCCTTATCGAAACTTATTAAGAAAATATTTATTGACCATTCATTAGGGTAACCATTGGTGCTCGTATAAGATGAAACTTTATTGACCATTGACTTGGATGTATTTTGGGCAACCATTGGTGTTCTTATCGAAACATAAGATGAACTTCATTGACCATTGATTTAATGTGTGTAGGGCAACCAATTTATGCTCATATCGAAAATCATTAAGATGAATCTCTATTGACCATTGACTTGATTTCCCATTCATTGGGGCAACCATTGGTGTTCGTATCCAAACTTATTAAGATAAAACTTTATTGACGACTTGATGTGTGCAGAGCAACCAATAGTGCTCTTATCGAAAGTTATTAAGATGAAGCTTATCAAAATGAAACTTTTTTTGATCATTGACTTGATGTGTGAATCAAGTTCTATATGTCAAGTCAATGGGCAAAAATTTTTGTCAAACTGTGCAAGGCAATCAATGTATTGAAACTTATTAAAATAAAAAACGATTCCTGGACATTTCAACGAAAAAATTGTTTGTTAATCTCAAATATTTGATTAGATATGAGTTTCTTGAAGTGCATTCAATCTTTTCTCGATGACTCTTCATATGCAGCCAAAACAAAACCATCACCAAGTTAAGTCGGCGAGTTGCTGTTGTCTCTCGCGTGAAAAGAAGCGTGCGCTGCCAATCAGCAGCGAATCGCATTAGCGAGGCAGGCAGAGAACGAATGTTAAGAAGTCGAGAGCGGCCTTTTCTTTGTGCGTGAGTGACGTGCGGGCGTCCCCCTGGGGACCGCGGGCCTAATGGAGATGCGGCCAAATGGGGAGAGTGAGCAAAAACAAGGCATCATTCATCTCTGGAAAAATACGACAAGAAACTAATTGCAATTAGCGTGTGCGCTCATCGCATTAGAGGGCGTGGCACCGCCCGCACGCACCTTCCCTTTCTGTGGCTCCTTGCTGAAGAAGATCCTCCGCGGAGGAACTCTGGTGGGAGCAACAGTCGCTCTTTTTAATGAGCTTTCTCGGCTCTCGATCTTTATAGAGCCGTGTCCACTTGTTTGGTCGTTGCTTGTCAACCCATCCTAGCAATGTCCTCTTTGAGATCCAAACTCCTTGTTCAATTGCTTCTATTAGCTCACACTCTCCCTATATATATCTTGTTCAAATTTTCAATCGTTCATAAAATACTTTTTATTCATCCACTCGAGTTCAAATGCATTTTTTTTAACTTGTAGTGGATGACACTGGATGTGAATGCAGCTTTTTCAAATATTGATTCAGTAATTAAATTTAATTCATTAATTCTTTTTTTTTTTTTTTTTTTTAGATTTAAGTGACATGTATCTACCCATAGATGGAGCCAGATAAACTTTAAAAAATGAATGAAAGTTATTTATAAAGGACTTTTCTGCAATAGACTGAAGAAAAGTAGGAATGGACGTTAATTTTTTTTATATATATTACTTGTTTTTATTATTGTTATTTTTGCCGCATTTAAAGAAAGTACACAATAGTAAGTGTAAAGTCTAAATGAAGGTCCCGTGTTCCCTTTTTGTATAGATTAGAATAAAGGTATATCTTATGATGAATGGTTTATTGATAATGATAAAAAAAAAACGATTCAGATGCATATAAACTTACTTCTATTGTTACAATTATGTTAAAAATCCATGAATTAAAAATTTTAACTCTCCTATTTGATGGACTCCTACTACTGTGCCCAAAAAATAAGACTAATTTTCAATTTAAAATTCCCAGGGTTTATAGAATTTCAATTTTTTTTTTCTTTTCTTAGGTTGCTGGCACTGTCCTTGATATCTGTGGGAAATTTGACGTCAAAATATTCATTACTGTTTGAGTTACGCTTGGCTTTGTGAGACGCTAAAAGTGATTCCGGCGATTTTCGAAATGTCTGAATTCATTCAGCAAAGAACTTTCATTCAATTTTGTTTGCGGAAACGTATAGAATGTTGCAGAAAGCATTCGGTGAGCATTCCTATATCAGAAAGAAATGTTTAGAAGGTGGTATAAACAGTTCAAAAAAAGGCAGAGAATGCGTTGAAGACGAAGAGCCCGGTAGAAGAGTCTGGTCGACCCTCCACCTCAACCGAGGAAGCTCACGTCCAAAAATTAAAGATTGGGTGCTTGCAAACCATCGACTTACAATTAGAGACCTTGCTGATGATGTTGGAATTTCAAAAGGATCGGTCAGTTCCATTTTGGGCCTTAAACGCGTCAAATCTCGATGGGTACCAAAAACACTAAATGCGCCAGCTCACACTGCATTGATTCTTCGTGACTTTTTCAACTTGAGTCGATTGAAGAGATTCAACGTGAATCTCGGCGCGCCTTTTGAAGGCCATCCCTGCCAATGACTTTTTAGCATGCATCGAGGAAAAAAATTCGGGATTCACAGAAAATTCACGTAAATTCACAGAAAATTTACGAGTTTTGAAATATTCTTCTTTTTTTATAGAACTTATTCTATTAAATAAAATCAAAAATATATTTTTCTATTAATTTTGTGTGATTTCATTTATGAAACCTAACAAATTATTTTATTACAAATTATAATGAACAGCATTATGTGGAACATTTGAAAAGGAACAGTAGAAATCAAATACAGCTGCTCTAGAGTTGTTTGTAAAATGGAGATTAAATTATCAATAGAGAGTTTTTGCATAACGTTTTTTTATCGTCCGATATTTTCCTTCCTAGCGCGCATACTCATAGGAATAGCTCAGTAGTGCAATATTACAGATACGCATGCGCAATAGGTACAATTTTCTTATGAGCATGCGCTCTAGGAAGAAAAAAATATCGGACGATAAAAAACGTTATGCAAAAACTCTCTATTCTTTCGGCAAGGAAACACTATTTAAGTGTTTTCTTGCTGAATAATTTAAAAATCCCCATAATTTAAAATTTTATTTTTATTTTTTAAAACTTCTTTCCGTCCTATTAACTGCTTACATTACACATATCGCGCTCGTTTGCTTTAAATTTTTAAATTTCTGTTCATTCTGTGATACTTTGTATTTATTGTATTTGAATTCTGAGCAGATGTGCACAGGTACTCGACTCCAATCTAGTGGCAGATGTATAGCATATGCAGGATTAACCAGGGTTACACCACAAGGATATGTATTAGGATCAGACTCTCAGTTCAAGCTGTTGACGCTTTTGGTTCAACTTATACCTGCGAATCGTTTTTTTCTAAAATGAATAATACCAAACTAACCAAATAATAAACTGACCAAACACAAAGCACGCTCAAACAGAACGGACGTTCACCTGCAACACTCGTTACGATGTGCAAATACTGAAATTGATATCGATTTGCAAAATCTAAGTGAAAGAGTGGAGAAACACATATCGCACTCGTAAAATAAATATTTTTCAGTGATTTTATTTTTTTCATTTCGTTTATATTTATATATTTTTTTATATTTCATTTTTAGTACTATATATTTTTATACAGTGTGCAATTAGTATTATTATTATTATCTTATCTGTGTTTACATGTAAGGATAATAGTAAGCGCAATAATAATAACTCATTATATTTCCATTTTTTACTCAAAAACATGTTTACAGTGGGTCTAAATGTAATGGGACATATAATTTTATATGCGGCCCGGGGAGTTAGGATGCATTTCCAAAGTGGCCGGCAAGATCATTTGGGTTAGATTCCCCTGATTTAAATAATTTGTTGTTGTTGTCGACTAATCCTCAATGTCCTGCAGTGCGGGACAGACAACCCATGAGTAATCTACTCATGGATGGAGGGAAAGGGGGCAGCTTCTGTTGTGATGGAGCACCCGTAGGTAGAAGTCTGACTTGGCTCCGTGACGATCTTACAGTCAAATGAGACCAGGACCTACAGCTTAAAGTGGATTCCGAACCACTACAAACATCCATGGCCCCGCCGGGACTCGAACCCGAAAGATTTAAATAATAAAAAGAAGTAACACGATCGTTGTACTAACGAAGAAGTTTGAAAAAAGTAACGAAGAAGTTTGAAGATAAGAATAAAAGCCTAAAATATTCTGTCAGTATTTTGAAATCTGAAGAAGACAAAAAGGATCACTTCAAAACGCCATTCATTTTCTGCACAAAGTGAGAAGAACAACAAACAACAGATCGTTCCTCTCCTTTCTTAACACCCTTCCAATGGACACAAACATAACGCAGATGAAGATCAGAACCTGCCTTCCCTCC
The DNA here is from genome assembly GCA_021605095.1 of Caerostris extrusa. NCBI lineage: Eukaryota > Metazoa > Arthropoda > Arachnida > Araneae > Araneidae > Caerostris > Caerostris extrusa. Next base: position 30,364 of record BPLR01016405.1, read on the forward strand.
TTCTACATTTTCCTCCCCAGAAAACAAAATGGGGGGGAGTTCGCCCCTCCCCATCTTTCACCCCCTCTCCCCCTTCCTTTGAAGCGAGTAAGCCACCGCACCTACGTGTCAAACTTGAGAAAACCATTTAAACCGGACTGTCCGAGCCACTTGGACGCTGCCCGAACAATCATTAGCCCTGCCTGACTCACCCCCATTCCCTTTCCCTCCCTCCCCTTCCCGAACCTACAGCGCGGCGGATCAATCTTGCTATACCCTATGTGTAATTAACAAGGCGCCTACAACATCAATTAGCCCCCCCCCCGACACCGTATCCCAACCCTACCCCCCTACTCCCTCTCTCTTGCTAATTAACTTCATTAACCACTCCTGGGCAGCAGCAGCAACTCTGCTCTGGTCAGCGTCGTGTCCCCCCTTCATACCTTTGTGTCCTCCAAGACAACCGGCGCGTTCTCCAATCAACTGCACCAGGATTCGATCCCCCTCCCTACCCCCTACCCCTTATCCCTCTCTCACTTCCTAGGATTCGTAGACACTTGTTGAATCTTTAAGCTTCTTTTGGGGGGTGTTTTGGTTTTTATTGTTGGATTGCTTCAATTGCTCAACCGTAATTTGCATGTGTTTTTAATGAATGCGTCAGTTTGAAATGTAAGCTTTTTTAAGTAGGAAGTCAGATCCAACAATTCAATCTCGTGACCGATTTGACTCGTTGTTGCCATGGTAACGCAGTTGAAATGCGATGGACAAGCTATTATTATTATTTTTTTTATTCAATTCCTTCTATTAGCTCACACTCTCCCTATATATATATCTTGTTCAAATTTTCAATCGTTCATGAAATCCCTTTTATTCATCCATTCAAGTTCAAATACATTTTTTTTTTTGAACTTGTAGTGGATAATACTGGATGCTTTTTCAAATATTAATTCAGTAATTAAATTTAATTAATTAATTTTAGTTTGTTTTTTTTAGATTTAAGTTGCATGCATCTGCCAATAGATGGCGCCAGATAAACTTAAAAAAATGAATGAAAATTATTTATAAAGGACTTTCGGCATATAGAGAAAAAAAAAAAAAGTAGGAATTGACTTTAATTTTTTTTTTTTTATATATTACTTGTTTAATAATTTATTCAAGACACATTGTAGTTATTTTAAAATGTTTTTAAATAAAATATGAAAAATAATTACTATGAGAAAGACGAATGCAAAAGTTCCGGTTGACAGGTGGGAGGGGGTTGACGGGCTGCAATTTTTCAATCTATATAAATGATAAATGAAGGCACCAGTTTGGTGGCGGGCGTTGTCCTCCATAAACGAAATTCGCGAAACAAACGATGTTGTTCCAGAATGACATGATAGAGATGTATCTGAATACAGGTCAGTTCTTAATTCCTCTCCAAACAAAATATATTTATTTTATAATGGACTAAAAGGAGTGAAAAACAATGCATATGGACCAAAAAAAATACAGCTTGACGAGACTGGTCTGATGCATCCCCTATATCCAAAAATGAACTGTCGAAATCATCTTGGAATCGTTGCCAAAGCCTGGAGATGAAAAATTAACTTTGATTTTCGTAAAAAAATCCAAATTCTGTGCCATAACTATGCGGTTATTCCACTGAAGGCTTTTAAAGCGCTTGTGAACAATTTTACTTCTTTGCCACCATTCCTTATATACCCCTCTCTTACACTCGTCATTGTGAGTACTATCCGCGCTATCTGGTGGTTTTCTGATTTGCATATTCTTATTCAAGATGTGTGAGATAATTCTACAGGTGAAATTTTTATTTTAGAGTTCAATTTCTGTGTGATTCTGAATTATCCTTAATTTATGGACAGTGTAAAATACCAAGGGTGGCCAACGCGCGGTCCGTGAGATGTATCACACTTTTACAAAATATATTTATTTTATAATGGCCAAAGGAGTGATGTATTAAAAAAAAATACATTATGTGTGCATCCCTATATCAAAAATGAACTATCGAAATGATGAGAAAAAAAAAAATTAACTTTGATTTTCAAATAATATTCTTGCGAATATAGGACAGATATGGACTGTTTTATTCATGAGTTTACAGTTAAGTTCTCAGAATAATTAAATTATAGTATGTGAATTCATGATGAGCGAGCATCTTGGAACATTTAATATAACAGGTTGTATGTTTCACTTTAAATGACCTCAGTGACCATCCCTGGATTGGATTGTTGATAGCAGAGCAAACCAGACTCTTAGTTCAAGTTGTTAGCGCGTTTGGTACAATTTACACCTGCGAATCGTTTTTTTTTTCTAAAATAAAATTGATCCAACACAAAACACGCTCAAACATAACGGGCACTCACCTGCTGCAAGTAAAAGAGCGGAGAAACCAATATCGCACTCATAAAATAAATATTTTTAATCATTTAATTTTTTTTATTTATATATTTTTTTATATTTCATTTTGAGTGTTCTATATTTGTTTACAATGTGCGTTTAGTATCATTATTATTTTATTATGTTTACATGTAAGAATAATAGTAAACACAACAATAATAACTCATTATGTTTCAATTATTCACTAAAAAAAGTGTTTACAGTGGATTTCAATATAATATTTTTTTCTTTTCTAATGCATCTGGCAAACACTTAGACAGCTTGGTCTTGTATGCCTTAAAGCAAGCGCTGCACAGATGTTACTCACTTTGCATTATCCAGGGGGCGCGTGTAATTTAAAAATAAGCCACCGACGCGTAGTAACAATACCCCGCAACGCTCTACAATCCTATTAGACCGGAACCTACAGTTTAAAATGGATTCCGAACCACTACAAACATCCATGGCACCGCTGGGACTCGAACCTGAAACCTCTGGTACCGAGCGCTAGCCACTCGGCCATTCAGGCCCCTTTCAATATAATATGGAGATATATGATTTTTATAGGCAGCCCGCCAGTTAGGATGCATTTCCAAAGTGGACAGCAAGACCATTTGCGTTGGCCACACCTGTGAAAGACAATGTTCAATCTGTGTTCTAATAAATGATTTAATAAAAGTTTGTCCCGAGACGTTAAATACTAAAAATTAATAAACGAAATATTACAAAATTGGATTTTTATGTGCAAGCAAATAATTTAACAAGCTGAAGAAGGAGGGGAAAATATCAAAAAAACCAAATAATAGTTGAAGGAAAAAAAAAAAAAAAAAAAAGAATAAATGAATTGAATGAATAAATGAATATGTCACTTGGAATGAAATTTTCTATGTAGAAGTGAGATCTGACAACTCAATCACGTGACCGCTTTTACTGTTGTTACCCATGGTAACTGCATTTATTTTAACTGTTTATTATTATTATTATTATTATTATTATTGAATAAAATACTAAAACAAGTAATATAAAAAAAATTTTTTGAAGTCCATTCCTACTTTTTTCACTATATTGCAGAAAGCCCTTTATAAATAATTTTCATTCATTTTTTTTAAGTTTATATGGCGCCCTCTGTTGGTAGATACATGCAACTTAAATCTAAAAAAAAAAAACTAAAATTAATGAATTAAATTTAATTAATGAATTAATATTTGAAAAACCTGTATTAACATCCAGTGCCATCCACTACAAGTTAAAAAAGAAATGTATTTGAAGTTGAGTGGATGAATAAAAAGTATTTTAAGAACGATTGAAAATGTGAACAAGATATATATAGGGAGAGTGTGAGCTAATAGAAGGAATTGAAAGAGAATAGCTATTGTAAGCAAGATATACGGATGATGATTTTCCAATGTATAAATAAAATGCAGTGTTCGTATGAGTGCCCTATAGACCAGGGGACCATAGGTTTAGGCCACTCATCCAACAAAGATTTGGTTTGGTTTGTTCCTCGACGGTCATTTTGTGCACACTTTGGGCTAGTTAGATCGCGATCTACAGTTTAACATGGATTTCGAACCACCACCACTACTACTACTACTACACCACGCCACATCACTGTGCCTAGAGCTGAGTTACCCCTATACAGTTTGTGAATGATATGGTTGATTGAGAAGTCTGGCTGTGTTCCGTGACGCTCTTACAGTCGTATGAGACCAGGACATAAGGCTTAATGTGGATTCCAAACCACTACAAACATTCATGGCATTGCCGGGATTCCGAACCACTCACAAACATCCATACCACCGCCAGGATTCTAACCTGAAACCTGTGGAACCAAAGGCCAAAGCGCTAGCCAACTGGCCATCAGACTGCACATTCAACAAAGAAATTGATTTAAAAATTGAATTTTCAAAGTAGGAATCATGATTCGAGACATGAACGATTCCTTTTGCTGAGATCTGGCACGATCATCCCTGAGAAATGACAGTGTAGATGGCGCATCCTTTGCAGAAAAGGGGAGATTGACTGTTGAAAAAAAAAAAAGCGCGGTTATTTATTACATTTCAGGTTAACTGTTGAGAAGTTTTAAGTGGCTCGACCTCTGGGGACCGAACTCGGAACCAATTAGCCGAGCGTTGTTTCAGCAGCCGACACTAATGCCATTAAGTAAGTCTTTTGTCTTTGCGGTGCCGATAGATTAAGTCCCGTTTTTTCCCGATCTCTGCTATTTTTCTTATTTTCGAGAAAGGGGGTCGTCCACCCTCTGTCTCGGAGTTATTTGCAGTTCATCGGAGATTATATCGGGAAAATACGAATTACTGGCGGAACGTAAATTATAACTGGTTAGATTAGATTTCGTGTTATAACATGTCCTAATATTTAAAAAAAAAAAAATTCAATACCATGTTGTTTGTTATAATTTTAATACAATTTTATTAGTTTCACCTGTATGTTTGTTTGACGATTTTACCCTACTTTAAGCGATCATATTGAATTTAAACCTTGTAGACTTATCGAGGACACTAAAATATTTTGATAAGTTTATTATCTCATCATGATTAGGATCGCCAGGATGAGTGATTTTATTTTAACTTAGGAAGAGCAATTTAACCCATGTAGAATGAAAGCACCCAAGACGGATAATACGCCTAACTACGGATCAGGAGATTCTCTGTTTGAATCCTGGCTGGCTCGACCTATTCGCATTTAGCCTTTGTTTTACTCACATTTAAATTATTGTAAGAACTATAGTTCCAGTCCTCCGTACCGGGCGTGTTTTTAAATATTATAATTTAAAAACACGCTTTTAGAGTGAATCAAACTAAAAAGTAAAAAATAATTGTTAACATAAGAATAAAATGACTGACGAGAAAAATGAATTTCACTGTTCTAAAAGCGTGGGGTGCTTTGTATGACATTTTTAAACTAACTCTGCATATCGGAATGAAACGAGTGAAAAGTTACAACGATTGATATCGAACACCCCATACTTTTTTCAGCTCCTTTCGCAAATATTTGCTACGTTTTTAAATAAAAAGAACTTCGGTTCTGAGATCGGCCTTTTTTTTTGTGAGGATATTATAATCATTTGCTTTTCATATCACCACCAAGGCTCCCACCGTTCAGCATAACCCTTTCACTGATTTGTTTACAGTTTTCAATAGCCTTATGGCATCAACAACGGGTCCCTAATTGTACCGAATTTAAACTTAACTTTAAATTCTTTTTATTTTGTATTTTACTTTTATTTATTTCCATTATTTTTTGAGTACCACATTAATTTAATTTTTAGAAACTTAAAATTAAATTAATTAATAACTTATTTTTTCATACTAACCTTTTTTTTTTTCGTTCTAATGCAGCCGGCAAACACTTAGACAGCTTGGTCTTGATGCCTTAAGGCAAGCGTGCTGCACAGACGTTACTCACTTTGTTACTCCCTTTGTATTACCCAGGGGGCGTGCGTAACTTGAAGATACGGACGCGGAGTAACAATGCCCCCGCGACGCTCTTATTACGACCGGGACCTACGGTTTAAAGTGGATTCCGAACCACTACAAACATCCATGGCACCGCCTAGATTCGAACCCAAAACCTGTGGTACCGAGCACCAGAGCGCTAGCCACTCGGCCATTCAGGCCCGAGCTAATACTAACTGTTACTAACCTTAAAGCAGCCAACTATAATTGTAATCATATCTATGAATTAAGATGAGGAGTTTTAAGGGGTATTTCCCCTGTTGGTACTCCGTAATCGGTACACCAATTGCCAGTCTTTAAGAGAAATTCATCCAGCCTCCCAATTTACCTGTGTAACTTTATTTCAATTCAGATACGGCCCCTCGGTGAATGAAGAGCAATGCGAAAACTTAGTTGTCGAAGTCGCCGCTCTTAATTAAAAATGCCCCATCTCATTCGCTTAAGATCTCATGTGGCTTTTCGATGTTCTTTTTTCTTCTTTTCTTTTAATTCCAAAGTCCGCCCCCGCTTTTTTTTTCTCCCCCTCTCCTACCTTTTCGCTGCCCCCGCGCGTTTCGATTAATTCAATTGGTGCCTCGCGCTCTCTAAATGGACGTTTAAGTGCCTAAGCCGATTCGCGGATTCGAAGAGGGTGGGGGGAGGGGTGATGGGGGGGAGAGAAGAAAATTGGAACGAAATAAGAGTTGTAATTGTTTATTCTGGAGAATGGAGATGGGGGAGAACACGAATTGAAGAATCATAATTGAATGATTGAATCATTTGTCACTGATACGGTGCTGCCCAAATTTTCTCGCCAATTTCGATCTATTTAAAAGCCAAGATTGTCAAAATTGGCGAGAAAAATTGACAAAGAAAAACAGCTCGTAGCTCAGCTTAGTATTTCAGCTTTGACTTTTTTTTTCATTTCAATTCCTTCTATTAGCTCACACTCTCCCTACATATATCTTGTTCACATTTTCAATCGTTCATAAAATACTTTTCATTCATCCACTCGAGTTCAAATACATTTTTTTTTTAACTTGTAGTGGATGACACTGATATTAATACAGTTTTTTCAAATATCAATTCATTCATTACATTTAATTAATTTATTTTAGTTTTTTTTTTTTTAGATTTAAGTTGCATGTATCTACCCATAGATGGCGCCAGATAAACTTAAAAAAAATGAATGAAAATTATTTATAAAGGACTTTCTGCAATAGAGTGAAAAAAAAAGTAGGAATTGACTTTAAAAAAAAATTTTTTTTTTTTTTTTATATTATTTTTTTTTTTTTTTTTTTTTTAAATTATACAAATAATTTCACTTTTATTCTTTAGGGGCCTGATGGCAGAGCGGCTTGCGCTCTGCCAGGTTTCGTGGTGCGAATCCCACACCTGAAAGCTATTATACCAATTGGCTGTCAAGCCGCCGAAATATAGATAAGGGTGCTACATGTTATTTATTCCATTATATTCTTCAAAATTTATCAAAGTGAACACATTTTGAGTAATAATAGGAGCGATGTATTGTGGATGATTGTCGAAAAATCTGGCGATGAATCAGAAGATTATAGGTCCGATTGTAATGTGCAATCCGAATGGTGAAATTGGCATACATGAATTATACGGATAAAAATCTAAATCTATTCTAACAAGACATATTCTCGATTATTTTTAGGGGCTTGATGGCCGACTGGCTGACGCTCTGGCGCTCGGTACCACAGATTTCGGGTTCGAGTCCAGCGATGCAATGGATGTTTGTAGTGGTTCGGAATCCACTTTAAACCATAGGTCCCGGTCTAATAGGATCGTAGAGCGATGTGGAGGTAGTTTGACTCGCGTCCGTAGCCTATCTTCAAGCTACACGTGCCCCCTGGGTAGTGCTAAATGAGTAACAGCGTTCATCGGCGCAGCTGGGGCAGCTCAAGGAAATGGTCAATACGCCCCAGTTGTCGATGTAGATAAAAAAAAAAAAAAAAAAAAAATTTTATTCTTAACACAAATGTAGAAGCAGTTTACTTTAAATTATCCTTCCTTTAGTAAAATCTACTTTCTTTTCCACTTTCATGCAAATTAATGTAACAAAAAGCTAAGATAAAAGCTTCAAAAGTTGCATGAAATAAAACAAGTAATATAAAAAAAATTTTAAGCAAAGTAAAAAGTAATATAAAACTTTTACTTTTAATACTACTTATTTTTTACTACATTGCAGAAAGTCCTTTATAAATAATTTTCATTCATTTTTTTAAGTTGATCTGGGCCATCTATTGTTAGATATGCGCAACTTAAATATAAAAGAAACTAAAATTAATTAATTAAATTTGATTACTGACTTGATATTTGGAAAAACTGTATTAACATCCAGTGTCATCCACTACGAGTCCAAAAAAAAAAAAATGTATTTGAACTGGTGTGGATGAATAAAATGTGTTTTATGAACGATTGAAAATTTTGAACGTTATATATATATAGGGAGAGTGTAAGCTAATAGAAGGAATTGAATAAAACGATCTCTTAAATCATTTTCTTTATTTTCATGCGATTTGAATGTGAGCCAACATTTTTCAGAAGTTTTTTTTTTTTTTTTTTTGTAATGCAGCCGTCAATACAGGGGCAGTTGATCTTTGTGCCATAAGCAAGGGCTGCAACCCCTGTGACTCATTTAGCACTATCCAGGGCGTACATGTAGCTTGAAGATAGGCTACGGATGCGTGTCACATTACTCCGCAACTCTGTACGATCCTATGACACCGGAACCAACGGTTTAAAGTGGATTCCGAACCACTACATAGGACCACCGGGAATCTGTGGTACCATCGTTCAAAAGGAATGTTATTTCTTGTACACTGTTATTAAATAGTAAAGGGCTGATAATTATACATTTTTCCTAATACTTTAGCGGCCTGATGGCCAATTGGTTAGCAATCTGGTCTTTGGTACCACAAGCTTCAGGGTCGAATCTTGGTGGTGGCATGGATGTTTGTGAGTGGTTCGGAATCCACGTTAAGCTGTAGGTCCCGGTCTACTTAGCCCAAAGTGTGCACAAGGTGACCGTGGAGCGGCAAACCAAACCAAAGCTAATACTTTATTCTGGATTTTGTTCCATTAAAAGCTTTAATTGTGGAAGTTAGACCTAAAAATTCTATCACCTGTTTCAGAAATTTCGTTATTTGTATTAAAAACCCCAACTTTTTAAAGAAAAGAAAAACATATATCTGAAGTTCCTATTCGGGAAGAGGTTCTAATCGAGATATGCTGAAGAATAAAATCATTTCACGCCCGCGAGATCGATTTGAATTTTGTGCTGCTTAATAGCATGAGGATCGCATTTAATAATCTTCTATTAATTTCGTTACGTCAATGGGGAAGCCGCGTTTTATTAATTAATGATGTTTTTTTTCTCAAATGCAGCTGGCAAACACTTAGACATTTGTCTTTGATGCCTTAAGGCAAACGCTGCAACGACGTTACTCACTTAGACTACCTAGGAGTTGCATGTAGCTTGAAAAGAAGCTACGGACGCGGAGTAACACTACCCCCGCAACGCTCCAGTTAGGCCGGGACCCTTCGGTTTTAAAGTGGATTCCGAACCACTACAAACATCCATGGCACCGTCGGGACTCGAACCCGAAACCTACGATACCAAAGGCCAGAGCGCTAGACAATTGGCCATCAGGCCGTATACTTTTTTAGGAGACGCTTCTTTGAAAAAGAACATTACTATTGGGCTTTATCGAACTAAGATGTGAAAAGATTCGGAATTCACAATAAGCTAAATTGTGAACGTTGGTTATTCCATTGACAAAATTTTTTTTTTTTTTATATTTATCAGTGAAAAAAAAAAAAAAAGATATTTCTGTAGAAATGTTATTTCTTGTGCACCGTTATTAAATAATAAAGGGCTGCTGATTACAGGGGGTTTGATGGCCGTGTGACTGGCGCTTGGTACCACAGTTTTCGGGTTCGAGACCCGGCGATGCCGTGGAGGTTTGTAGTGTTCGGAATCCACTTTAAATCGTAGGTTTCTGTCAAGTATGACTGTTGGGCGTAGGGCTGACAACCCTACCCCGTAAAAACCCATCTCCTGTCTAGAAATCTGCCAGAAGGCAGACGGCATTGGCCCAACATGGAGCTGTTGCGCCACTGATGGGGATGATTATAAGTCTTTTGTAATATTTTATTCTGGATTTTGTTCCATTAAAAGCTTTGTGGAAAGACTTAAAAGACTTTGTATTTTAAAAATTTCGTTATTTGTATTTAAAAAAAATAAATAAAACTTTTAAAAGACAAAAAAAAAAATGCATATGCATCCGAAATTTCCATTCCGGGAGGGATGGGCCACTCCGTGGACACCTTTTGAGTCGATTGAAGAGATCCAACGTGAATCGCCGCGCTCTTTGAAGGCCATCCCTGCCGAAACTTTTAGCAAGCATTGAGGATTGAAAAACGTTGGCTTTAGTGCATTGTGTCCGGAGGTGATTACTTTGAAGGCGATGAAATAAATTTGAAGAATAAATAAAGAGTTTTTGAACAAATAATTAAAATTGGTCTTACTTTTTGGTAGTATATCTGAAATTACATTCCGGGAAGAGGTTCTGATCGAGATATGCTGAAGAATAAAACCATTTCACCCCCGCGAGTTCGATTTGAATTTTGCGCTGCTTAATAGCATGAGGATCGCATTTAATAATCTTCTATTAATTTCGTTACGTCAGTGAGGAAGCCGCGTTTTAATAATTAATGATGTTGATCAGTAAATAAATCTCCCCGCTCCTTGCATTAATTTTTAGGGAACACACATCTTTTACGGCGAAGTGAGCAGCGCCGACCCCGGCAAGACACCCCCTAGAAATCGTCTGCTTTTGTTTCTGAAAGGGTTGAGGATGTTCAATCAGCGAGTGCAAACGCCCGACAGCCAACTGCTCTTAAAATATGCAAGGGTGGGGTGGGGGTGAGGGGTGTGTTGACTCAGACGACAATGATAGAGAGCGATCTCATCGAAGACGTTCTCCTTCCCAGAAATTAAAACGTTATTTCTTATTCATTCCCTCCTCCCTCTTGTTCTGCTGCCGTTCCTGCCCCACCCCCTCCCCACGCATCCCCCCCACCCCTCGCTGCCTTTTAGCTTCATCTAAAATTGAAACCTCATTTTATGAATATTAGAAGGTCAACCCCTTTTGCCAAACGAAAACTCTCAGAGAGAGAGAAATTAATTATTTTTCCGAGGGAAAATTCGATTTTCATTAAGGTGGGGGTGTTGGGGGTTGGGGCGACCCCGGGGAGGTGGAATCCCGGGACGGATGATGATGGTGGCAACAACAACAGGAAACTTTTGTCGTGCAGACGATTTCGCTCGTCGTCTGTTTCGAGATTAGCTCTCGTGTGGTTGGGGTGGGGGTGAAGGGGTGGTGGAGCGAAATTTTTCATTTTTGTGTGCCTTCCCGCGATCGGATTAAGAGAGGGAGGTGAGGGTGGGGGTGGACGAAAGTTTTCGGGATCGGCTCGCCAAACTATCCGGTAACAAGAACATTGATTCTTCGGCCTATCTCCGGCGGGTAAGAGAAATTTACCTTTTTAATCCCCTCTAGGAAGTTTCAGACTCGATTTTTTGGTTCGTCTTGTCGGTCGCTTTTAATCTCTTTTGATTTTTTTCCGTGTAGAGGCAGGACTTACTCCGCGAAACTATTGGGACAGACTCGGCTTTGTTTCTTTATGGTTTTTACTCCTCGAAGCTATGATTTGGAACTTAAAATAAATAAAAACTCCAATGAAGGATTGTTATTTTGAGTTTGTTGGCATTTATCTCATAATTTTTAATTATTATTATTGACTATTTTTAAAGTTTTTTTAACTCTTAACTTTAAATAGTTTACCATTTCAATTTCTACAGATATTTATATTATTATTAAAGTCTTTAGCATCAATTACGAAATTGATTTTTGCATTCCAGACAGATTATTTCTTTCCTTATTCTTCTTTTCACGTAATTGAAATGATAATTAAGCTTTTAAAAACCTTTTCACACGGCCCTTTTACTACAGATTTCGTTCAGCAAGAGAGTGATGCTAGTACCACAACATTACTAGAAATGCGTATTTCATTGGTTCTCGTGTGTTCTTCAATAGAAAGTACAGATCATTTTGTTGCGCGTGCGCAATGTTGAAGATGTATTTGATCTGCCATTTTTTTCTATTCCTTCTATTAGCTCACACTCTCCCTATATATATCTTGTTCAAATTTTAAACCGTTCATAAAAAACTTTCTATTCATCCACTCTAGTTCAAATACATTTTTTTTTTTTTTTTTAACTTGTAGTGGATGACACTGGATGTTAATACAGTTTTTTTCAAATATTAATTCATTCATTAAATTTAATTAATTAATTTTAGTTTATTTTAGATTTAAGTTGCATATATCTACCCATAGATGGCGCCAGATAAACTTAAAAAAACGAATGAAAATTAATTATAAAGGACTTTCTGCAATAGAGTGAAAAAAAGTAGGAATTGACTAAAAGTTTTTTTATATTACTTGTTTTTAATTCAAGATCGGATGAGGCCAATTTGGGTCTATTTGAGTGTAAGATTTCAAGGGCTATTCTTGGAGCTGTTATAGAAAGTGATTGTTGGAGAAGACGATACATCGCAGACATTTATAAATGTTATGAAGATCTTTAGATATTCTAAAATTGATTAAATCAATAGATTAAACTGGGCTGCTCATGTATTTAGAATGAATGATTTTAAACCCTGTAAAAAGGCTCGCTTTGGCAAAGCCACGGGGACAAAAGAGGAAGAGGACGACCCAAGTGGCGATGGATAGACGCAGATGAAAATATATTTTCCTGTACTGGAGATTAAGAATTGAAGTACCATTGCAACCCAGAGAAATGTATGGGAATCTATTCAAAGGAAAGTCTTGGCTTAATTTTTAATGTTTAGTTTTTTTTTTATCAAAATGAAAATAAAACTTCAAAAAGAATTCTTTTGGGAGCAACTAATTTTTAGATCAAACTGAAGTTTTATTTTTTTTAAATACCACCTAATAATACCTTAAAAAATGAAAATAAAAATATCTATATTTTTAATTTTCTTCTTCTTTAATTAAATAAAAATGTCCATATTTTTAATTTTCTTCTTCCTTTTAATTAAATAAACATGCAAATAAAAAGGGTTTTTTTTAAATTTTTTTCTTCTTCTTAATGAAATAAACATGAAAATAAAAATGTCCATTTATTTAATTTTCTTCTTCTTCTTAATTAAATAAAAATGTCCATATTTCTAATTTTCTTCTTCCTTTTAATTAAATAAACATGCAAATAAAAATGTTTTTTAAATTTTCTTCTTCTTCTTCTTAACGAAATAAACTTGAAATAAAAATGTCTATATTTTTAATTTACTACTTCTTCTTAATTAAATAAACATGAAAATAAAAATTCCACATTTCTAATTTTCTTCTTAATTAAACAAAAAAGGAAAATAGAAATATCCATATTTCTAGTATGCTTCTTCTTAATTAAATAAACTTGAAAATGAAAATATACATATTTCTAATTTTCTTCTTTTCTTAGTTAAACAAAAAGCTTAGTTAAACAATTATTAAATAAATATGAAAATGAAAATATCCATATTTCTAATTTTCTTCCTCTTAATTAAATAAACAAAATAAAAATGTCGATTTTCCAATTTTCTTCGCCTTCTTAATTAAATAAACAAAACAGAAATGAAAATAAAAATGTCCATTTTCCAATCTTCTTCTTAATTAAGTAAACAAGCCTGAGCAATGAACTTCAGTGGTCATTCGGTAAGGTGGTTCGCTTTCGCAAGTTGCATTGCAGAGAGGTTCAGAAATTCCATTGTTTGCCCGTGGGGAGAGAAGGCTTTTAAGTCCGAAAAGGATCTTCTTTTGGGGCTGGCGTGTGAAAGGACTCCCCATTAACGAATGAGGAGGAGCTATTCGTTAGAGCTCCTCAATCTTTCATGCGGCCACGTAACGGGTCGCAAGGAATTCATCAAAGATTCACGGGCAACAGGTCGCCGAGGGGGGGGAGGGTGGTCGGTTCGTGTCACGGAAGCCTCCCTGTCACGCGACCCCGACAAGGAGCCGACAGGTAGCGCGCCAAGATTTTTCCACGGAATCCTCCTCCACATAAATCTCCGGCCAAAGTCGGTCGGCCGGCCGTAAAAGTCGCCCTCGGTTCACGCGATCTTCTCTGCGCTCTCGCAAAAGGCCGCTGCAGCGAGCAAGAAAACCTGCTTTTCTGCAGAATGTGGATTGGTTTGGTGTGTCGCTCTACGATCATTTTGTGCACACTTCAGACACATTAGACAGGGGCCTGATGGCCGAGTGGCTAGCGCTCTGGCTCTCGGTACCACGGGTATCGGGTTCGAATCCCGGCGGTGCCCATGGATGTTTGTAGTGGTTCGGAATCCACTTTAAGCGGTAGGTACCTGTCTCTTATGACCGTAGAGCGTCACAAAGCGCAATCAGACTTCTCTCACCCACATCAATCCCAAATTGTAAAGGGACAAATCAGCTCTAGACACAGTGATGTGGTGTGGTGTAGTAGTAGTAGGCACATTAGACAGAGACATAGAGTTTAACGTGGATTCCGAACCACCAACAAACATCCACACCACTGCTAGGATTTGAACCTGAAGTTTATGGTTCCAAAGGCCAGACAGGTAGCCAAATGGCTATCAGCGGCGTGTAATATCGAAGCTACCAAATCGGGGTGGGCTGAATTCCGAGGCTCTCCCTGGAACAGAGCAAAACGAACGCATTACTAGAACTATACAAAGAAGAATGAGTTATTATTATTATGAAATATATAAAAGTAATAATGAAAAATAAAAATATATATATCACGAGTTGTCATGAAAAATATACCACGAGTCCATACGGGTTCATGGGATTGGTCTAGATCAGAGGTGGCCAACCCAAATGATCTTGGGCTATTATATTTCCAATATAATTTAATTATTCTGCGAACTCATAACTTATCAATAAAACAGACACTATCTGTCCTAATATTCGTAAGTTCATTTTTTCACATCCTTTCGACAGTTCATTTTTGATTATAGGGATGCACACATAATGTATTTTTTTAATACATTGGTTTTCCTCCTTTGGCCATTCTGACATCAATATGTTTTGTAAAAGTGTGATACATCTCACAGGCCGGAAGAATAGTCAAGGCGGGTCACGGGTTGCCACCCCTGTTGTAGATAACGCGTTGAATATAAGAAGTCGAATGGAAAGCTCTAGTGGACATGGCATAGATATCAGTGATGTACATGGTAAATGTGTAAGTCATGTCGGAAGAGAATGGTGTAAACCCCAGAAGCCACATTTGGTTTGTTTGTTTGCCGCTCTACGGTCATCTTATGCACACTGTAGGCTAAACAGACCGGGACCTACAGTTTAACGTGGATTTCGAACCACTACAAACACCCATGGCATTGCAGGGACTTGTACCCGAAACCTGTGGTACCGAGCTCCAGAGCGCTAGCCACTCAGCCATTCATGGCCTCGAAGCCTTGGAAAGAAAATAAATTAATATCATATTGGCAAAATGCGAATGCAATGTAGCCCCCTTCTCCGTGGTGCTCTGTGGATCCTGGGTAAATTTGAATCTGCTATATATCCAGCAGCAAATAACTGCAGGTGAAAGTTCTCGGCACTTGAAAACAACATTTGTATGGCAAAGAAGAAGAAAAAAAAAAAAAAAAAAAGCTTCGACGCAGGCATAAAATTTGTATAAATTTGATCAGCTTCTAAATTCATAGGTAGTTAAAAAGAAAAAAAAATCCTTTTTTTCAAGCATTCGAAATTTCTTACCTTTATCAAAAATACCCTTATTAAATGTGCACAGGGAGAAAGACGCCAAGTGGCGATAGAGCGCCAGCTCTCGTACGAAAAGGGTGCCAGATGTTTGTCACAACTTTTCTTTTTTTTTTAGAATTGGGTGGTGCGCTCTATTTTAATACTACTCCATGAGTAGTAAATATTTTTATGAAGATTCTACTATTGAGGTATGGAATTCAAACTTCCATAAGGTAAAATACCATTTCTTATTCAAAGTACATCAACGGGCTATCAACAGTAGGCATGTACGTATTCGTAATACATACATGCACGTATACTACACAGTCCAGTCCCATTAATGTGACCCCCTGTCAAAAGTGGCTGTGTAATGTGGTATTTAGTGGTATTAAGTGGAAATCTTTATATACACTCCACTGCAATGTGATGCCACCTGCCTTTTGTGATGGGTTATTCACGTTGACGTCGAAAGTAGGTGGTGGTCACATTAATGGGACTAGACTGTGCATAATAATAGCACGACAGCCAGAATAGGCCAAGGCCTTCCTTTAAAGAGATTTCCATGCATTCTTCTGGGTGACGAGGTTCCTCCGATTTTTAACTTTTAGTAGAGCAAAATCTTTTTCAACTGCGTCTATCCGTCGCAACTTGGGTCGTCCTCTTCCTGGACTTTGCCAAAACGAGCCTTTTTACAGGGTTTAAATCATTCTAAATCCATGAGCAGCCCAGTTTGATCTATGGATCTTAATCAATTTTATAATATCTAGAGGTCTTTATAGCATTTATAGATTTCTGCGTTGTACCGTTTTCTCCAATAATCACTTTCTTTTAACACCTCCAAGAACAACTCTTCAAATCTTTCGCTCAAATAGACCCGTATGGGCCTCGTCAGATCTTTATTTTTTTTTTTTATAGTATAGTTTTCTTTTTGTATATAATATACATCAGACCTATAGCAACATAGCGCCAGTTTTTGTCGTTATGTTTGGGGTGTCAGCAATTGTGATATTAAAGAGACTGGTCTGTTAGTCCTACCGATATTGATATTTATTTCCTTTCACTGTTGAAAACAATTTCAGAAAAGTTTCTTTGTTATTTATAACAAAAAAAAATTTTTTTTTCTTATTAGTCTGAAAATTGTATTATATTACTGTATAAAAGTCGTGAATGATTGCTTTCTTTCGAATCGGAACTTGAAACCATCCATCAAAATTGGCCTCGCCTCTCTTCCAAACATCCTTTTATTCTATTTATATTTACCAATTCCTTTCCGGAAGAAAAGGAGGGTCAGTGGTCTACGGAAAGACATCCACTTTCTCGCGGGCAACACGTCTCTCTGTGACTCGAACCCGAAGCCTGTGATACCGAGCGCTAGCCACTCGGTTATTCAGAGCTCTTTCTATCGGATCACCAAACAGAAAAAGATCTTCATATGGAGACCTGACTTCAAATGATGGCTTTACTTTTGTCTGTATTACTAGATTGGATAGGAGAGTCAGTACCTGTGCACGTAGTGCACATCTGCTCAGAATTCAAATATAATAAAACAAAGTATCACAGAATTAGCAGGGATTAAAAAAATTAAAGCAAATAGTTAATAGGAGGGAAAGAAGTTAAAAAAAATAATAATAAATAAAAAAAAAAAAGGGGGGGCGGTCAAACTAGGAGATGACAATCAAGCAATATCAAAATACATAAATGCCCAATAGAAGCATATAAATACATAGATACAAAGCAGACAGACATATAAACACATATACAATGAAAATAAATAGGAATTATAAATAAACAAACATACAATCACAAAAATAAAAAACTTTAAGGAGACAGAAAACATACGAACAACTTTTGACTGTAGATCGGAAGTAAAGTCTGATAATACAGGGCAGAGTTTGATGTTTTCAGAAATGGGATTTTTTTTTTTAAACACAGTTCCGCAGTACTCACTGCAAAGGCAGAGGAGAGGACGATGGGAGATTTCAATAAATATAGTGGTTTTCAATAAATATAGTGTTTAATTTGCTTTTAAAAAAAATAGATCCATTTTGAATTAATAAGTTTTAAGGACTACTAGATTGGATAGGAGAGTCAGTACCTGTGCACATCTGCACAGAATTCAAATCTAATAAAAAAAAAAAAAAAACAAAGTATTACAGAATGAGCAGGAATTAAAAAAAAAAATAAAGCAAACAGTTAATAAGAGGAAAGGAAATTTAATAAAAAAAGTTAAGGGGAGGGGAACTCAATAGGAGGTGACAAATATAAGTAATATAAAAATACATAAGTGCCTAATAGACGCATATAAATACGTAAATACATAGCAGACATATATAAACACAGATTTAATGGAAATATGTAGAAAATATAGATATATAAATGCAAAAATAAAAAAGATTTAAGGAAACAGAAAACATACGAGCAACATTTTAAACTGAAGATCGGAAATAAAGTCTGATAATTCAGGGCAGAGTTTGATGTTCTCAGAAATGGGATTTTTTTTTTTAAACATAGTTCCGCAGTACTCACTGCAAAGGCAAAGGAGAGGACGATGGGAGATTTATTAGAACTGGAGAGTAATATTGCAGATGGGTCATAGAAGAAATGAGGGAGGCTTTAGGTCGTGATTCCATCCTGTAGTGTAATATGGATAATGGTATTTACCTTCGTTGTGGGCGAAGAAGAGCTTTAATTAAATTATTGTCATGGTTCTTGATATTTAGAAACAACTTTCTTGGAAAGCTTCGCAATAGGATCGTCTATGGATTCTATCTGTAGGTCATGATGCAGCACTTTGTCTGTATTGACAGAGATTCTCCCTAGTGTAAGCCACTCTTCCAGGGAGTCAAGAAAGTTTTGAAGAGTTCTTGTCACGAATCTGATAGTAGTTCCCTGGACCAGGGCTGCTGAGCCGTCATCGAAGTACTCACCTTTTGAACTTGGGGAAAGTCGAATTTAAAGATATTATAAAGAATTGGGCTGGGTACGCTACCTTGAGGGGTGCCAGCTTTAATTTGACCAATACGAGACTGACTTTGAATGTTCTATTTTGGAGAAAATTGCAGATTACATGGATAAGGTAATGGGTTAATTTAAGCTGAATCGTTTTGTAGACGAGTCCACAATGCCATAATCTGTCAAAAGCTTTGAAACATCAAAGAAATATACCGCCGGTTAATATTTTGTTGTTATTCATACTTTCCGTATGTTAATCACTCTTAAAAGTTGATAAACTGTTGAATGATGGGGACGGAACCCAATCGTTCTATTCTAGTTAACAAAAGCAATGACAACAACAAATACACATCCTGTATATAAATATAGGAAAATTTTGTTATGATATTTTACTGTATTACTGTATAAAAGTCGTGAATCATTGCTTTTTTTTTTTTCCAATCAGAACTTGAACCATTCATCAAAATGGACGTAATCTCTTTTCCAAAAATCATTTTATTCTATTTATATCATTTGCATTCACCAATTCCTTTCCCTAAGAAGAGGAGGGTCAGTGGTTTACGGAAAGACATCCACTTTCTCTGTGTACCTAAATCAAAGCAACTCTAAAAATAAACCTAACTTCTGTTTCTCCCATTGAGGCGCGTGTCTACAGCTGTTCCTTCCACAAACACCCCCTTTATTCATATTCGAAGAAGCGGGGGGGGGGGCAGAAACATCCCTCGGGGAGCAGGGGGTGGGGGGTATCCGTGCAGAACGAGAATGACGGAGCAGCATCTCAGGAGGGCCAGCGTCCAGAGCGGTCAGTGAAGATACAGTTATTCCGATTGTTAACACGGAGGTTATTGATCCGGGGGAGGGGGTGGTAAGGTTGGAAGGGGGAGGAAATCTCCCTTTCCCCCACCTTCGCCTCTTCATTGAATTCGGAGTACGGGGAGGGCTCTATTCCAGTGTTTACCTGCTCGACACTAATTTCTGGTGACTTTTCACGCAAAGTAGTGGGTGGATTTTTTAGTTATCTTCTTTTTCGGTGGTATTTACGATCCTTGTGAAACAACTGCTTCCGATAAAATGAATTCGGTTCGAGTTTGGTTCGGTTCGGTTCTTTTGAAGTAATTAATTAAACGACAATTTTAGAGATAGGGGCCTGAATGGCCGAGTGGCTAGCGCTCTGGCGCTCGGTACCCCAGGTTTCGGGTTCGAGTCCCGGCGGTGCCATGGATTTTGTAGTGGTTCGGAATCCACTTTAAACCGTAGGTTCCGGTCCTAATAGGATCGTAAAGTGTTGCGGGGGCATTGTTACTCCGCGTCCGTGTCTTATCTTCAAGTGACACGCGCCCCCTGGGTAATGCAAAGTGAGTAACGTCTGTGCAGCGCTTGCCTTAAGGCATCCAAGACCAAGCTCTCTAAGTATTTGCCAGCTGCATTAGAAAGAAAGAAAAAACAATTTTAGTGATTTGTACCACACAAAAAAATCACAGTTTTTTTTTTTTTATTTTTATTTTTATTTTATTTTTTTTTTTTTTTATTTGTATTATCTTGTTGAATAGAATAAAATTGCTTTTTTTTTGTTTAATATTATAGATTTATTATTATTATTTTTGTTTAATTACTGTCAGTTTACATTCTTTGTTAATTCTCAGTATACAGGATGAGAGGCCCTGATGGCCAAGTGGCGAGCGCTCTGGCTCTTGGTGCCACAGGTTTCGGGTTCGACTCCTGGCGGTGCCGTGTTTGTTTGTAGTGTGTCGGAATCCACTTTAAACCGTAAATCACTAAAACATCCTTTTTTTTGTGGGAATATAGGGTCGGAAGTGTCGCGTTGAAGCACGAAAGCGCTTACAATCGAATTTGGTCTAATATGATAGCAGAGCTGTGAGTGTAGTGTTACTCGCGTCCGTATCATATCTTCAAGCTACACGTGTCCCCCTGCTTAGTGCTAAACGTGTAACAGCGTTCGTCGGTGCAGCCCACTTTGGGCTGCTCACAGGGAAGTTGTCAATACGACCTAGTCCTCGACTCAATTAAAAAAAAGTATTCAGGGGGATTCAACTATCACAGGACAAACTTTAATAAGTGGTTCAGCTTACTAAAACTCACATTCTTTTGTGGGAATGTAGGGTCGGAAGTGTCGCGTTGAAGCAAGAATACATTTTCAATCAAGTTTCTCACCATAGCCAAGCATAACGAATACCCGTCGTGACGAGTTTCAATTCTATGATTGGCAACACCGATGCGCACTCTATTTTCTTCTTACTGTGTGTATGCAACTGTGTTTTCATTTAATTGAAACTAAATTCAGGGCCTCGTTGCTCTTTAATCTAATTGCCTGCTATCTTTGAAACTGTCCACCAATCACTCTTCCGATACTACCTGCAAGTTAGATTTCAATAATATCTTAGTTATTACATTATATTTCTTATATTATGATTTACTGTAATCTCAAAATATGTCGGAGTTTCAGTATATATCGGAGCTAGTATCAAGTTAGAGTTAGTTTCAATATATATCGGAGTAGCTTCCATATGTTCGGAAGGAGTAGTTTCCATATATTCCATATATGACGGAGTTTCTTTTGTTAGAGTTAGTATACATATCTATAGGAAAAGAAACTATATATTGAATATATATATAAATATACATTTATTCAACTATATATGGAATATATATATATATTCATATATTCATAGTTGCAATTACATGTTATATTTTCATAGTTTTTATCTTATGTCGTATATATATTTATATATACATATAACTTTATATACTATATTAACTATATATTGCCTTAAATATATATATATATATATATATATATTAGGGATGATATCAGATAATACAGATGTTTTATATATTGATATATCCACATCTTGTATGCGTGAAAGAAGTTTACTCTAAATCAGGAGTCTCCAAACTACGGCCCGCCAGTGTCATCCATCCGGCCCGCGACAGCGAATAGCTTATTGTTGCTGTAACAAGTTGGACAAAAAAAAACACAGAATGATAATAACTCGGCTTTTTATTGACTTTCAAGGTAAAGTTTAATGACAAGCATAATACGTGGAAAATTTAACTTAAGCATAACAACTAACAAATAATTAAAATAAATCCGTCGTCCGAAATGTCGTCAAGTGTCACGGTTGTATCGATGAAAAGCAATAGTAATTGTAGCAATTGAACCAGCGAATTTTTAGCAAGCGTATGCTCGCTCAGAGCGCGTACTCGGCGACTGGTCAAGAAATTCTAGATAATGGCAGAAAAATCAAAACGGTTTTGGCCCTTGGCACTTACTGGAGTAAACAGTATGGCCCGAAGGCTGGAAAGTTTGGGGAGCCCTGCTCTAAAAGAACGTTTTGTCGCATCGTTACGGGACTAATTAGGAGTGATTAACTAAGATTTGCTTGCAGGTCAAGGTTGCGGGTCGGAAGTATGCTCGATGCGCGCGCCGGAAGAAGCGCCCTTTTTTGTGAAGAAAGCCGCCGAGGGAAGTCGGATAGGGGAGGCCGACCCCGGAAGAGCTCGCTTCCTTCTCCCCCAAGGTCACGCCGTCTTCGGAATCCGATTCCCCAAAAAAATCCTTCCTCCACCAAATTCGGAAGAAGGATAGATACCCTTCAGGTGACGAAGGTCTTCGGGCATGTGCTCCTATTTGGAAAGGTGCACATAGGTGTTCTGCTCTTCAAAATTCTTAAGGGAGTACAGAAGTATTGGTCAGTATTTCTGTACGAATGTATTGACAGTATTTCTATACGGATGTATTGACAGTATAGGACGGATAGTGTACAAATATATATGGATCTGTACAAATGTAATGGCAATATTCTGGCGCTCGGTACCACAGGTTTCGGGTTCGATCTCCCGGCGGTGCCATGAATGTCTGTATTGGTTCGGAATCCCCTTCAAACAGTAGGACTCGATGTAATATGAGCATCCGGATGGGTTGTGTTAATCGTGTCCATTGCCTATCTTCCAGCTACATGCCCCCTGGGTAGCACTAAATGAGTAATAGCGATGCAGTCCATGCTCATGGCATAAGGATAACTATCTGTGTTGCCAGCTGCATTAGAAAAAAAAAATGTATTGACAGTATTAGTTGTTAAAGGAAATGCTGAAAAAAAAAGTAATGATTTACAAATCGTGTCTAACTACAGACACACCGGTTTTTGTAGATCAAAATTCAATATAAAGCGAGTTTTAACAATGGGTTACTTTTGGAACTTCCGTATTCAATCCATTCCTAAAGCAAATGAATATTTGTATGGAATTATGTAACTTTTCAAATATCTATTACCACTACACCACACCACATCACTCTGCCTAGGGCTGAGTTGCCCCTTTACAGTTTGGAATGATGTAGGTGAGAAGAAGTTTGATTGGGCTCTGTGACGCTCTACGACACGGACCACTACAACACATCCGTTTTCACCGCCGGGATTCAAACCCGAAACCTGTAGTAGAAAGCGTCAGAGTACTAGCCACTTGGCCATCATTGCCCGCGATTACGAGAATGCGTATTTTAATACAGTGAAAAAAAGCATAAAAAAAAAAAAATTGCATGGAAATGTATCGAAACATGAAAATATTTATGATATATCGACACATATCTCTGCTCCTGAATGCATTAAAACAACTCCGAAATTAACTTCATATTGAAACACGTCAATAATACTCTTTATTTACATCAAAAGCATCGACTCTACACTTGATACATGAACATCATGCAATATAACATAAGGCCCTCTGTTGTTTTTAAACTAAATATATAATGCATCTGATCAGTTACCATTTAAATTAGGGGATGGCCAACCCGAGGTGCGCCTTGAACATTTTCCTGCCCTTGAGATGTATCACACTTCTACGAAATATATTTATTTTATATTGGCCAAAGGAGTGAAACCAAATGTATTAAAAAAATATATATATTATATGCTTCCCTCTATTCAGAAACGAACTGCCGAAATGATGAGAAAAAAAATTAACCTTGATTTTAAAATAATATTCTTGCGAATATTGGACAGACATTCCCTGTTTTATATATGAGTTTACAGAATAATTAAATTACATTCTACGAACACACGAGGCGCGCATCTTGGAACATCTAATATAACAGATTCTATGTCTCCTTTAAGAGACCTTAGGCCACAGCAGTGACCATACTTAGATGTCCGCAGATGTACATTTAGTATAATTTTTTTTTCTTTCTAATGCAGCTGGCAAACATACAGCTTAGTCTTGGATGCCTTAAGGCAAGCGCTGCACAGACGTTACTCACTTCGCATTACCCAGGGGCGCGTGTCACTTGAAGATAAGCCACGGACGCGGAGTCACAATGCCCCCGCAACGCTCTACGATCCTATTAGGATCTGGACATGCGGTTTAAAGCGGATTCCAAACCACTACAAACACCCATGGCACCGTCGGGACTGGAACTCCCGAAACCTGTGGTACCGAGAGCCAGAGCGCTAGCCACTCGACCATTCAGGCCCCACATTTAGTATCATTATTATTACATTATCTATGTTTACATGTAAGAACAAACACAAAAATAACTAATTTGTTTTTCTATTTTTCACCCCAAAAAAATGTCTATAGTGAGTCTAAATCTAATAGAGGGGATAGATAATTTTATATGCGGCACGCACATATAAAATTAATGCATCCTAAGTATTACTACGAGTAATAAATGCATCCTAAGTATTACTACGAGTAATAAATGCATCCTAAGTATTACTACGAGTAATAAATGCATCCTAAGTATTACTACGAGTAATAAATGCATCCTAAGTATTACTACGAGTAATAAATGCATCCTAAGTATTACTACGAGTAATAAAATGCATCCTAATTTACTACAAAATGCATCCTAAGTAACTACGAGTAATAAATGCATCCATTTGAGTAATAAATGCATCCTAAGTATTACTACTTAAGATGCATTTCAAAATTGACCAGTAAGATCATTTGGGTTGGCCATCCATGATTTAAATTAATATATTTATCTTATTATTATTTTTTTTTTAATTATTTGTTTTCCATTTTATAACTTTTCTAACATAGAGTCCCACACCTCATTTTTTTTTTTTTTTACTATTTCTCATATAACATCCGAATTCACACAGTGAAGATTTTTTATTAGTGTTATAAGGGGGTCCCCTGTGTTCGAGGCGCTGTTCCAACTGCACCACGAATGACAGCTGTGTTCTAAATCAAGATCAGCTGTCGCGTGTTTTCTCCTCTGCAGCAAATCAAAAAGCACTCCGTTCATGAACCAAGACGACTTTCGCTGGACAAACACCCGACCCGATGTCCGGCCGTTGACCTTGGAGGTGAAAGTGACCCTTCCGAAAGGCTGGCCAGAAGTGTTTTCTGTGGATGTAACAAGAATTGCTGTCTCAATATAAAGTCAATTTCGGATTTCTTTGATTTTTACGCATTCAGGAGCAGAGATATGTGTCGATGTATCAATTATATCTTTCTACATTTTTTATCGTGTGTGATGATGTTGATCATGATGTTGTCCTGGTTAGGGGGTCCGTGACGTTATCCGAAAATGAGGGCCAAGCAAATAAAACTCCATTGCAAATTTTGGCTGAAAATGGTACTTTGGGCCCCTTCACTCTTGAAATGATTCATGGAAAATGTTAGTCTTAAGGAATTTTCTGGAGAATTTAGCTTTTGTTTGAAGTGTTTTGTAGTATGGTTTTGAAGCACTTTTCACGTTTTGGGTTGGGATTTGAAACATTTGTATATCCAATGGCTATAAGTACTCGTAGTGCGTTGATCCATTCTTTCTTCTTGAAGTTTCACATTTATTCCTTTTGGCATTTTCCGGTACCTATTGAGCTGTACAGTACTTCTTATTGTATTTCGAATACTTCCTTCCTCGTTTAAGATTAGAATTTTCAAACTTTGATATATTCTTTTTGGTTATTGTATGTGATAACGTTTCTTGTTTTCTTTAGTTCGATTTTCTTTAAAATGTTCTTTCACTTAATCATTTGGAATGTGCTTTATTGAGAATCATTTGTGGCATGTGCAAGAAATATTAACCCCTTGGCTACATTTGACGACTGAGTTTCGTTATGCTCTTGGCGGTCTGATGGCCAATTGGCTAGCACTTTGGCCTTTGATATCACAGGCTTCAGGTTCAAATCCTGGCGTTGGATGGATGTTTGTGAGAGGCTCGGAATCCACGTTAAACTGTGGTCCCAGTTTAATTAGCCCAAAGTGTGCACAAAATGACCGTGGAGCGACAAGCAAACAAACAAACATCGCCATGCTCCTTCAATCATCGTTAAACTGGGGCCTACAATTTAGCAGTCAGGCGATACCAGTTAAATCATTTAATAGTGGAAAATGAAATGTTAGATTGTGATTCGATAAAAAATGTGTGGTTATTAGAAGCAAATGGGATAAAGTTGGGTCGTTTGGTTTGTTTATCTATGGTCATTTTGTGCACACTTCATTCTAATTAGACCGGGACCTACAGTTCAACATGTATTCCTAACTACCAACAAACATCCATGCCACCGCCAAGATTCGAACTTGAAGATTGTGGTACCAAAGGGATAGCCATCTGGCTATCAGGTTGCTAAATTCGGATGAGAACGTTATCTCTGTTGAATAAAGAGATTTTAGAATTAGTACACATACGGATGGAAAAACGTATGGCGTATACTAATAAAAGGTACAAAAATTAGATTATTATGGAAGAATGTGCTGTATAGTATCTTGCCCTATTCTTGTTGCAGTTGAAGGGTGAATGCCCCGATGTGCGACTGAATATAATATAGCAGTACATTGTTGAGCTTGTTGTATGGTGGGATACGCACTGGGAGTCTTTCCCGGCATTGAAGAAACGTCGGGGAATTTATTCCTCGGCGATGGATTCTACCGCTGTGGCTTGAGTTTTGCTACGTTAATCAATTCAAGCGAATCTGAGCTGCAATTTTTGGCTTTTAAATTTTAATTAATTGCTACGATGTGCACATTAAACTAAATAATAGCTATCTGGTCTTTAACTTTTTAATTGTTATTAGTTATTTATTCTATAGCTTGTTTTTACTTTTTGTTATCTTTTAATTATTTTATTTATTTTTTTGGGGGGGGCATCGTCAACGGACTCTTAATTGTACCTATAGCTTTAGCTTTTTTCAGTCTCTTGCTTTAATTGTTCTCAAGCAAGAGATGTTTTTTCTTAAATTCTTTTATTTTTTTTTTTTTTATTACTACTCTTCAATTTCAGCAACTTCATTTTGTACAAATTTTTTAACTACTTTAAGATGTGAAGGTTTTCGTGGTTCTTAAAATCACATAGGAACTCCGTAACAGGTACGCCCGTTGCCCGTTGCCCTGCATGGTGGGGAGGACATGATTGGCAGTTCATGATTCGAATAACAAAAATCGCGTCAAAGAAAATTTTAGGAAAAGCGTTGGTTTTCTTTAGAAATTGCAAATTATTTTGGTTGAAATTGAGGCTACAATTAATTCGCGTCCATTAATTCACGTTTATAATGAACCTAACAAACCATTTCCTCTCACTCCTGCCAACTTTTTAACTAGAAGGAGATTAACTGCCTCTCCAAATAGGTCAGGCAAAGGAAATTTTGAATCTTTTAAGAGTAAAAGAGACTTAATCAAAAGAGTTTTTTCTCGGGAAAAGACATTGAATATTTTTTGAAAAGATGGAAAATAAAATATCTTCTTCAGTTAAAGGATGCAAATATTCATAAGCATGTAAATGTAAAAATTGAAGGTTAGTTAAAAAGTTTATTACAATGTATGTCATATCGCTCAAATAAATGAATTCTCACACAAAATTTACGCGACAAAATTGGAACTACTTGGACTTTATAATCATTTTGCAACTTTAACCTATTACATATTTAAGATGATGAATGATGGATCACCGGACTTTTAGCTTTTTCGCTCATTTTGGAGTAGGGAAAATGCCACGAAGACTTTTTTTCAGTGCAAAAGGTTTTTTTGATTCGTCACCCTACGGTCATCTTGTGCATCTTTAGGCTAAATAGACCGGGACCTACTTTTAAGGCTCCAAAAACAGACCGCCAGGGAACCTGAAGCCTTTACCGACAGCCAGAAGAGAGTCAGCCAGTTGGCCATCAGGCCGCCAATGGCAAAAGGAGATTTTGAAATGACGCTTCAGGTATGGATGAAGACTGGATGAAACTACTTTCTAGTTCCAAGAAAATTTTTCTCCTACTAGATAGGTTGAAATTACTTTCCAAGAAGGAATTTATTACGAATTGGAATACTTGCTACTTTATAATTATTTTACTATTATTAAGTATGTAAGATAATGAATGATGGAAGAAAGTCATATCTAAAGTGCTCCGTTTGAAAACTACAACATAGTGAAAATAAGGCTAATCCTGAACGTACATCGATTTTAATACATTGTATTGGCTGTACATCGATCGATTTTAATAAAGTACATCGATACATCGTACGTACATCGATTTTAATACATTATACTACATTGTTTAGTACATTGACTGGTTAGTGGTGTTTAGAATGGAAGAGCATTCTACCTGAGAGAAGGGCGAACGATGTCCGCTATAGTTGCGGGGAATTGAAGACAGGTCGGGCTTGAATGCTGCTTCGATTAAGGATCGTCCATTAGTCCATCTTAGACCATTGGCTGTTTGCTTTGAGGCGTCGCCTTTGTCGCGTCATTTACCTCTCTGTCTTACTCTCTCCCTGCAATGAGATTGAGCGCTGCTCCAAGGACGCACGAAGGAATTCATTACGAATTGGACTACAAGGGCGAAACGATGGCCAATTGGCTAACGCTCTAGTCTTTGATATCATAGGTTTCAGGTTTCGTGGAGGTGGCACGGATGTTTTGAGTGGTTCGGATCGTGGAGGTGGCACGGATGTCAGGTTCTGGAATCTACATTAAACTGTAGGTCCCGGTCTTACAGATTAACAGTTTAATGTAGATTCTAAATAGCCTAAAGTATGCACAAAATGACCGTAGAGCGACAAACCAAAACTCTTCAGTTCTCTGGCTCGGTGCGACAGGTTTCGGATGCGAGTCCCGGCGGCTCTGTGAATGTTTGAAAACGATAAATATTTTTCTTGTTTGCTTACCATAAAGTGGGTGTAGCTGAGATGGCAGAGCACTCGTTTCCCATGCCAGAGGTACCGGAATCGATACCCTGCGGCTCCATATTAGTTTGAATCCGCTTTTAAACCATAGGTCCCGGTCTAATATGACTGTAGAACGTTGGGCTTCGGGCTGACATCCCCCCGCAAAAAAGAAAGCAAAGAAATCTGCCAGTAGGCAGACGGCCTTGGCCATGGTGTTGTTGCACCACTGATGATGATGGACTACTTTATAATTATTTAATCTATTGCTTATTTAAGATAATGAATGATAGCTGATAATAGCACCATTCGAGACATGCCTTACAGGTAATATTCTACGATCCATTCATGGTGCATTGCTTAGCGTATGCTAATGCGTAGGCAGCGTGTAGGAGGACTGAGGTCTGAATCCGCTGGCGGCAAGGTTGTTAGTTACTGATTTCAGAAACGCGAAGACTCAAAAGCGATTGCTACAATGAGTGTAAAACAGTCGCTACTCAGGATGTCTGAGTTTTGGAGTTTGGGGGTTTTTTCTCTCCAATGAAAGGCCGTTATCCCTAAAAGTCCTTTTGGCACCTCGAGTGATGAGGTTGCCACACCTCAACATCCTTCAGTGGGCTGTTTGTGATCGACATAAGGCCCACCGATATTCCACATTCACATTTCTAATGGATCAGGTGCTGCATAGCTTTCAGTATAGGGGTGAGGTTATAGTGAAAAGAAAGTAATTAGTTGTTAACATTAAATAAAATTTGGTAGGGGCTATTTGTAATCTACATGAGGCTCACCGATGTTCTACCCTTTTTTTAACGAATAAGGTGCTGCATAGCCTTCAATATGGGGATGAGGTTATGGAGAAAAGAAAGTATTTAGTTGTTAACATTAAATAAAATTTGGGTAGTGGACTATTTTGTAATCTACATGAGGCCCACTGATGTTCTACCCTTACTTTAACGAATAAGGTGCTGCATAGCCTTCGATACGGGGATGAGGTTATGGAGAAAAGAAAGTAATTAGTTGTCAACATTAAATAAAAATTTGGGTGAATGGCTGTTAGCTGGCGCTCTACATGAGGTTCACCGGATGTTCGACCCTCACCTTTCTAAGTGCCTAATGGATAAGGGTTAGAATCCACTTTAAACCGAAGGTCCCGGTCTTAATAGGATCATAGAACGTTGCGGGGGCATTAAGACTCCGCGTCCATTCTACTGGTGTATCATTATGACACTCGCCCCCTGGGTAAAACAAAGTGGTGGACGATAATGGATAGTAACGCATTCTGGCTAAAATTTTCAGACTACCAAAATGCTAAGTGGTTTGATTTGTCGCTACGGTCATCTTAGGCAAAAAAAAAACGGGAACTACAGATTTAAAGTGGTTCCGAACCCCTACTGGTGTCAAACATCCATGCCACAACTTTGGAAACCAGAAGCCTGGGTGGACGTAATGGTAGCCAGAACGCGTTCTGACTAAAATTTTGGTAGACCAGCTGAATGCTAGTGAGTCCAGTTGCGGTTATAGTTATTTTACAGTTACACATGTGAGAATGATGATACTAAAAATATCATGTGTAACGAAAGTTCTGTCCGTTTTTCCAATTGAGCAAAATTTTGAAAAACAATTATTTAATCATCAACAATGTGACAGTTCTTTTCAATCCATTTTCCCATCTTCTTTTCAATGTCCTCTTCATGAAAAATTCATTTTGTTTTGGAAAAAAAAAAAAAAAGTTTTAGTTATCCTCAATTCAATCTCTTCTCTTGAAGTCCTCCTAAGTCTTGCAAAAGGGTTCTGATAGTTTTGGCTTCCATTAAGACTTTTAGAAGACTTGTCTGTCTTCTTCCTGCATCTTCCTCATTCAGCTGGAAATGGTATCTTCTTGGCCTTTGCCACTTGTAGAATCTGCTGAATTTTGTCTTGGGAATTCTTGAGAATAATAATAATAATAAACAACGAATGTTAAGAATTAAAACATTGCTATTTTGTGCTTCTAATCGAGGAGTGGCCGATCCAAATGATCTTGTGGGCCACTTTGGAAATGCATCCTAACACCGCGGGCCGACTATAAAAATATATATCCCCTATTAGATTTAGACCCACTGTAGACATTTTTGAAGGAAAAGTTGAAACATAATGAGTTATTATTTTTTTCAATTCCTTCTATTAGCTCACGTTCTCCCTATATATATCTTGTTCAAATTCTCAATTGTTCGTAAAATACTTGTTGTTCATCCACTGAAGTTTAAAAAAATGTATTTGAACTTGTAGTGGATGACACTGGATGTCAATACAGTTTTTCCAAATATTAATTAATTCATTGTTAAATTTAATGAATTAATTTTAGTTTTTTTTAGATATAATTTACATGCATCTACCAATAGATGGCGCCAGATAAACTTAAAAAAATGAATGAAAATTATTTATAAAGGACTTTCTGCAATATAGTGAAAAAAAAAGTAGGAATTGACTTTAAAATTTTTTTTTATATATTACTAGTTTTGTTTACTTATTATTCTTACAAGTAAACATTGATAATATAATAATAATGATACCGAACGCACATTGTAAAGAAATATAGAACACTCAAAATGAAATATAAAAATGCATATAAATATAAAAGAAATGAAAAAATAAATTAATTAAAAAATATTTATTTCACGAGTGCGATATGTTTTCTCCGGTCTTTCAGTTAGCTTTTTACAAATCGATCTCAATTCGGGTATTTGCAGATCGTCATGGGTGTTGCAGGTGAGCGTCCGTTATGTGTGAACTTGTTTTGTGTTTTGGCCATTTAATTTTAGAAAAGGTGATTCGCAGGTGTAAATTGAACCAAAGCGCTAACAACTTCAACTAAGAGTCCGGTTTGCTCTGTTATCAGCAATCCTCTGTGCGTATCTAGAGATGATCACTGCGCCAATGAGGTCACTTAAAGTGAAACATAGAACCTGTTATATTAGATGGTACAAGATGCGCTCATCATGAGTTCGCAGACTATAATTTAAATATTCCGCCGAACTCAAAATTATAAACTCATCCATAAAACAGGCATACATTTGCAATAATATTATTTTAAATCAAAGTTAATTTTTTTCTCATCATTTCGATAGTTCATTTTTGAATAGATGGATGCTCACATAATTAATTTTTTAATACTGTACATTGATTTCCACTCCTTTGGACATTATACAATAAAAATAGTTTGTAAAAAGTGTGATCAATCTTACGGGCAGGTAAAATATTCAAGGCGGCCCGCAGAGTTGGCCACCCCTGTTCTAATCAATATCAATTAAGAAGGACTACTGAAAGTACTAGCCGATTTACCAGTGCCTGATTCCGAACAGAGACTTAGAATTCAACTGAAGTTAGACATTAGAATATTTAATAGAACTTTAATAAGTGCTACAATTTAACCTAAGAAGCATTTTTTTTTTTTTTTCAATTCCTTCTCTTAGCTCACACTCTCCCTATATATATATATCTTGCTCAAATTTTCAATCGTTAATAATACACTTTTTATTCATCCACTCACGTTCAAATACATTTTTTTTTTGAACTTGTAGCGGATGACACTGGTGTCAATACAGTTTTTTTTTTCAAATATTAATTCTGTAATTAAATTTAATTCATTAATTTTAGTTTTTTTTTTTTTAGATTTAAGTTGCGCCTATCTACCGATAGAGGACGCCAGATAAATTGAAAAAAAAACTGAATGAAAATTATTTATAAAGGACTTTCTGCAATAGAGTGAAAAAAAAAGTAGGAATTGACTTTTATGTATTTATTTTTTTATATTTCTTTTTTTTTTTTTTTTTTTTGAAGAGTTAATTTCTTTTTGGGAAATGGCTATACTGGTGAGCGACCGATATTTAAGACAAGACGAGTGCAGTCTTTAATAATTCGTTCCTTTCTCTGAATAAGAGGAAAAAACCCTTTCGTGCGTCTTGAAGAAGCACGTCACTTAAAACACCATGTCATCAAAAAGGAACCACCTTCTAAGAAAAGTTACATTTTCTCTCTCTCAACCTATTGAGGAACGAATGAATGTATCTTTTTCCTATAAATTATTGGTGTTTATGCACTTTCATTGCATGAAATCGAGAAATATTATTCTTGGTTGTGTACGCTAAATTTTTCGCATTAAAGTGAATAATTTACCTGAGGTAGTATTTTGAGCTCAAACGGTACATTGTAAAATCGAAGAACTCTATAGCGATATGAAATTTCAATTTAAAAAATGGAACAGATCATGTGATCGCTATTATTTTTCAAGGTTCTAACTAGCACCTACTTCAAACAAAATAAACTAAATCGATTCACTCTCTCTCTTTATATCTATATATATATATGAACTAGTTTAGGTTGTCGCTCTACGGCCACTTTGTGTACACTTTAAGCTAATTAGACCGGGAACTACAGTTTAACGTGGATTTCGAACCTCTAACACACATCGATGCTTCCGCCAGGATTCGAACGAAGCACCAAAGTCCAGAGAGCTAGCCAATTGGCCATCAAGCCGCATAAACATAGCTAGATAATGTTCCGATTATTTTTTGGAAAAAATTGTTGATGGTGAAATTTTGTTTGTGATCATTCTAAGTATTTTCAATGGTTGGATGACGTAATTCATCTCCTTCCCTCGAATTTTGCTATTTGGTAGACAGCCGTGGCCCACCATGGGGTTGTTGCACCAATGAAGAAAAGAAAATAACGTAAAATGGATGTTGCGAAATCATTGTATTTCTGTGAAATTAGATTATATTCCATGGAGGCCTGATGGCCGAGTGGCTAGTTCTCCGACACTCGGTACCACAGGTTACAGGTTCGAATACCGGCGGTGTTATGAATGTTTGTAATGGTTCGAATCCATTTCAAGTCGTAGGTCTCATATGACAGTAGAGCGTCACAGAGCCCTGTCAGACTTCTCACCCACATCATTCTCAAACTGTAAAGGTGCAACTCAGCTCTAGGTACAGTGATGTGATGCGGTGTTGTGGTGTAGTAGATTATATGGCATTAGTTAAATAATCGTGAATCTATAAAGAAGATGTTTTATGATAACATTAATGACAACCGATTCTTGTTCTTACCATTCGTAATAACTTTATCTTTCAAACTAACTTGGATTCTAAAAATAAAGTTATTACTCTCTCTTGATATAAATAAACTTTATTTTCTATTTGACAACTAAATAGGATCTTCACCTTTATTTATTTATTTGTTGTTATTTCAAAGCTGCTGTTCTTTACTGTTCTTGTGTATTCATGTCTTCTTGGAAGAACTACATCTTTTGTTTAAAATTAAAGTTTATATAACTGCTTCTTCTTTTATTATTCATTTTATAATAGCCAAAGGAGTGTATTCATTATGTCTTCAAAAATGAATTCGAAATGATGAAAATGACTACATAATATTTTTGTTTAAAATTTATATAATTCTTCTTCTTTACTGGCATTACAGGCTTGACGCAGTGACCATCTCTAGATACGCACAGTGAATTGTTGATAGCAACGAAACGAAAATGAAATGACCCAACACAAAACAGTTCGTTTCCACTTACTGGCATTACAGGCTTGAGCTCCAACACGACAGTTCTCCATCTGTCTCGCTCCAATGCCAGTCTCTTCCTGTTAATAATTTTCAGTTGTCTAAGATCCCCTTCGACACTATCCATCCACCTTTCCCTTGGTCTTCCTAGAGTTGGACAATTTACAAAATGTTTTTTCATCCCTGCGATGTACATGTCCGAGCCAGCGGATTCTTTTTCAAAAGGTGTTCAATTCCCTTGCTGGGTCTTCTAATCCATATAGTATTGTAAACTCTGTTTCAAACATTTGTCTCAAAAAATTTCCTCTCGTAATGGGTGTTATGAGTTATGTCTGTTTTGTGTTGGGTCATTTCTGCAGGTGTAAGTTGAACTAAAAGCGCTAACAACTTCGAAGAGTCTGGTTTGCTCTGCTATCAACAAGTATCAAAAGATGGTAACTGCGTCACTGAGTTCGCTTAAAGTGAAACAGGGAACCTGCTATATTGCATGTTCCTAGTTGCGGGCGCATAACTGTAAACTCATGAATATGACAGGCAATATCTGTCTTATATTCGCAAGTATATTATTGTAAAAACGAAGTTCATTTTTTTCTCATCATTTCGACAGTTCATTTTTGAATAGATGAAAGCACACATAATGTATTTTTGAATACATTGGTTTTCACTCCTTTGGCTACTATAAAATGAATATATTTTGTGAAAGCGTGATCAATAATCACGGACCTGGAAGAATATTCAAGGCGGGCAGCCGGTTGGCCACCTCTGATCTAGATAATTCGAAATTCCTTCCCGATGTTCCAAGCCGAATTTTGCACGATACTGGAGACTTTGTCACATGGCTCCTTTCTGCATGTCCCAATCCGGCCGCGGTTTCCCGCCACGCGCCGTCCATACAGAGCGGCTCTTTAATAAGTCCGCACGCGATGCTGCTCACTCGTTTAAGGTCCCCCTTTCTTAGAAGTCAGTCCTTAAGACGTCCCCA
Source organism: Caerostris extrusa (assembly GCA_021605095.1). NCBI lineage: Eukaryota > Metazoa > Arthropoda > Arachnida > Araneae > Araneidae > Caerostris > Caerostris extrusa. The sequence continues at coordinate 65,590 of BPLR01016405.1, forward strand.
TTATCTTAGTAATCGACCACCAGTCAGGGAGCAGGTAAAAATTATCCGCTTACTTTTCAAAGAGCTTCAATTTGCTCACTGACTTATCAGATAATATTAGTATATCCATTAAAAGATTAATATATCTTCAAATAAATCTGATATCTGAATCTGATATCTGATAATCTGATAATCTGATAATCTGATATCTGATAGATCTGAATATATCTTCAAATAAAGATTAGTATATCCATTAAGATATATGAGTCACCATTTATCCATTGAATTAGCTCCTTTCTTCTTCTTTATTGGGCTGCTTGGTGGCTCTTTCGTCTCTTCCTAGTGAAGCCTGACGGTCTGATGGCCAAATGGCCAGCACTCTGGCGGCCTGGTGGCTAGTGCTCTGGCTATTGGTACCACAGGCTTCAGGTTCGAATCCTGGCATATATGTGTGTCAGGGGTCCGGAATCTGCGTGAAAATGTAGGTCCCGGTCTAATTAGCCCAAAAATGTACACAAGATGACCGTAGAGCGACAAACCCAAACCAATCTTTTTTATTGGCGCAAAAGCCTCACGGCCCTACTGGCAGATTTCGCGGGACAGGAAATGTTTTCTTTTACGGGGTAAGGCTGTCACTCCTACACCCAACAGTCATATTAAGACCAGAGGGGGCCTGAACAGCCGAGTGTCTGGCGCTCGGTGCCACAGGTTTCGGGTTCGAGTCGCGGGGGTGTCATGACTGTTTGTAGTGATTCGAATCCACTTTAAGCCGTAGGTCCCGACCTCCTATGATTGTAGAGCGGCACGGAGCCTAATCAGACTTCTTCTCACCCAAATCATGTAGGAAAGCCTCCACCAGGTCCAATAGACCCCGTCGCAGGCGACTGGGCCATGGCTGAGGGTAATATGCAGCTTCACTTTTAGCGAGGAACCAAGAGGGCTAAAGACTGACTCAACCGCAAGACAACCTCTCTACGATCCTATTAGACCGGGACTTACGGTTTAAAGTGGATTCAGAACCCATACAAATATCCATGGAACCGCCGGCATTCGAACCCGAAATATGTGGCACCGAGCGCTAGACACTCGGCCATTCAGGCCCAAAAAGATTATTTCATCCATTAAGCTATAGGAGTCGCGCAGAATCTATTCTTCATCCATTCAATTTGCCCCGTTCTTCTTCATTGACACAACAGGCCCAGGTGGGCCAAGACCGTCTGCCTGGCAGATTTCGCGGGATAGGAGGTGTTTTCTTTTTACGGGGTAAGGTTGTCAGGCCTATGCCCAACAATCATATTAGAATTGGGGCCTGAAGGGCCTAGTGTCTAGTGCTCGGTACCACAGATTTCGGTTTCGAATTCTCGGTTGCATGGATATTTGTTAGTAATTTGGAATCTACGTTAAACTGTAGGTCCCGATCTAATGAGCTCAAAGTGGGCAAAACTTGACCGTAGAGCGACAAATCAAACCGCCAGCATCATAATGGCTGACAATAAAGAGTTTTGTAAAAAATCGCCAAACTATCATAGCATGTGTTAAATTACAAAACGCTGAAATTCTGATGTACATGCCTGAAAATTGTTCTATACGAGAGTATTCCACAGTGTAATGAGCTCATATTTCTTCTGTAACGCTAATAAACAAAGTGTCTAGTTCCATACAAATTAATAGTAGAGTCAAAAGAAGTTACGTGAGAAGTATGATTGTCCCAAACTGACATACCTGATGCGCGCTCTATTTTATTACTATTCTATGATGATGATCATCATCATCAGTAACATGACAGCCCAGAGTGGGCCAAGGCTTTCATTTGAAGAGATTTCCGTGCATTCCTCTGGGTAACAAGGGTTTTCCAATTCTTAACCCTTAACACAGCAAAATCTTTTCAACTGCTTCTATCCATCGCCACTTGTGTCGTCCCTTTCCTCTCTGCTCCTGTGGCTTTGCCAAAACGAGCTTTCTGTCAGGTTTTAAATGATTCATTCTGAATACATGAGTAGCCCAGTTTAATCTATTTTATTAGCAGTCGTAATCAATCTTATAATATCTAGAGGTCTTTACAGCATTTATAAATGTCTGCGTTGTACTGTCTTCTCCAACAATCCTTTCACTAACACCCTTCCATTCACATTTCCATTCGTATTTTAAGCGAAATACATTAATTAGAATGTTTATTGGGGCCTGAGTGGCCGAGTGTCTACCCAACGCTTTAGGAAGTGCCATAGTTGTTTGTAGTGTTTCGGAATCCGCTTTAAACTGTAAGTCCCAGTTTAAATAATTCCTTCTATATATATATGAGCAGCCCAGTTTAATCTATTAATCTTAATCAATTTTATAATATCTAGAGATCTATATAGCATTTATAAATGTCTACGTTGTACCGTCTTCTCCAACAATCACGTTCCTTGACATCTCCAAAAATGACCCTTCAAATCTTCCTCTCAAATAGACCTCATCAGATCTTGCCAAAGTCCCAGTTTCAGAGCCATAGATCAAAATAGTTCTAATGAGGGTATTATAGAACAAGAATTTAGTTTTTCTGCTTACGAACTGCAATTTAAACAGATTTCTTAACCCAAAAAGGTCTTATTGGTAGACACAATTCTGGGTGTTTTTTCCCCCTTTTCCCCTTCCTTCAGGTAAGATATTATTTGGACAATTCATTTCTGATCCTATTTAAAACGAAATACAGAATCAAAAGTGTCAGTGCCTAACATAACATTGGGTGTATCCTGATAAATATTTCTTGAGGAAAGCATATATTTCGTTTTCTCCTGGTTTATGTTTCGATGCAAAGACCTAGCAGCCAATTCAAAAGCTCGAAAAGCTTCCTCCAAAGCTACGAATGATACTATTCTATGATGTCAACTCAAAATTACTAAAATAAATTGAATAAAAAATCAAATTATTATAAGAGAAAGATGAAAAAAGATGTGGGCATGGATCAAAATTGTTCATTGTTATGATGGATGCGAAAGCGAAAAGTTCGACAGCAAAAATTTGACCGCAAATAAATAATTTTATTATAAACAAGTAAAAAAAAAAAAAAAATTTTTCTTCATTCCTCATTTTTTTTTTTTAAGTTTATCTGGCGCCTTCTATTGGTAGATACATGCAACTTAAATCTAAAAAAAACTAAAATGAATGAATTAATATTTGAAAAACTGTATTTACAGCCAATGTCATCCACTGCAAGTTCAAAAAAATGTATTTGAATTGGAGTGGATGAATAAAAGCATTTCATGAACGATTGAATATTTGAACAAGATATATATAGGAGAGTGTGAAGTAATAGTAGGAATTGAAAAAAAAAATTAATCATTTTTTTGTTTAAATTATGAAAATTTTATTTCTAATATGAGGTGTTTAAAACCAAAGGATTACCTAATAAGGTCTCCAGTAGCAAGTGTTTAAAAATTCATCTTTTTATTCACTTTAACGCGACAACAGAATGGATGCATTTTTAAGGTGTTATAATCTAGGACAGTGTATAATGAGAAAATAAAGGGGGGAAGATGATGAAATGTTTAGCACTTCGTTAGGGGATGGGGTGGATGCGTGCAAAAGATTTCGTTCATTACCTAAAAGCTTCGACTGGAGTTGTTTAGAAATGTACACTGTAAATGTGTGTAAAAAAATAGGTCTTGCGTGTTTTTTGAGTGGGTACCACCCATTTTTCTTCGCTTACTTGAAGCAGAGGTGCGAACTGTATTAAAAAAAAAAAAAAAAAAAAAAAAAAGAGAGACCTTTTTGAATTTTTAATTGATCTGTTGGGTGTTAATTAAATATGCCTTCACGAGGACTGTCAGTTAACGATGACTTGCTTCAATAATTATGACTACACTTCGAAAACAATTACAATTACTGTAGTTGTTTCTTGTATTGGGGCGAGTTAATCCCGTTGATTACAAAAATACTCGTTAAAATCTTGATAATAAAAGCATTTTTTTAAAAAGAGTTGTAGTTTTTAAAGAGTTGTTCAGTTAACACATCACTCAATAAGTCTCCGGTATACCTAAGTAAGAAAAACAATTTTTTTTTCAGAAATTTGAACTTTATTCGTCATACTCTTCAAGAATGATAGATTCATTCCAACTTTCCTCTAATTTTCCGATGCCTTTTTTCTAGAACTATTTGTCTTTACTCTCAAAATAAGACTCAGTTTCGGCGATCACTTCTTCATATCAGCCAAATTTCTTTCTTTGGAGCATCTTTTAAATGTCTTCGATGCCTTTACAAAATCAGCAGTACTCACTGCCGAGGCAGAGGAGAAGACGATGGGAGATTTCCTAGAACTGCAAAGAAAATATTGCAGATGGGTCGTAGAAGAAATGAGGGAGACTCGTGGTCATGATTCCATCCTGTTGTGTAATATGGATAATGGTATCTACCTTCCTTGTGGGTGAAGAAGAATTGAGTTTTGATTGACTTATTTTCATGGTTATTTTCATATTTAAAAACAACTTTGTTGAAAGCTTCGCAAAAGAATCGTCTATGGATTCTATTTGAAGGTCATGATGCAGGTTTGTTGTTTCATGTTGTTTGACCCAAAACATGGGATTGTTGTGGATTGCTTAGCATTTATTTAAATTAATAATTCCGTTAATTATTTTCTATTGATGGCATTTTAACACACGTATAACGTAGATTTTAATCAATTCCGTTAATTTTTTTCTCGATTGATGGCATTTTAACAGATAACGTGGATTTTAATTAATTCCGTTAATATTTTGATTGATGGCATTTTAAAAGATAACATACTTTGAAAGCAATGGTTCTGATTCTGTCCAATCGAATAACTCAACATATATTTGAATTTCTATTTTAAAAATAATTAAAGCAGGATAAAAAAAAAAAAAAAAAAACTTATAGTTTTTAATTATGCATAGTTTATTTTTGAGTTTGATAAAAAAAAAAAAAAAAAAAAAAAAATACTTGTTCCGAAACAAAATTGTATTTGAAAAAAAAAAAATACCATTAAATCAGGGGTGGCCAACCCGCAGTCCGCCTTGACTATTTTTCCGGCCCGTGAGATGTATCACACTTTTACAAAATATATTTATTTTATAATAGCCAAAGTAATGAAAACCATTCTATTAAAAAGTACATTATGTGTGCATCCATCTATTCAAAAATGAACTGTCGAAATAATGAGAAAAAACAAGCTTCGATTTTAAAACAATAGTCTTGCGAACATAGGACAGATAGTGCCTGCTTTATTGATGAGTACGCAGAATAATTAAATTATATTCTGTGAACTCATGATGTGGAAACCAATGTACAGTATTAAAAAAATTAATTATGTGTGCATCCCTCTATTCAAAAAAATGATGAGAAAAAAATCATCGAAATGATGAGAAAAAAATTAACTTTGATTTTAAAATAATATTCTTGCGAATGTATGCCTGTTTTATTGATGAGTTAACAGTTTTGAGTTCGCGATTTAAATTATAGTCTGCGAACTCATCATTCACGCGCATCTTGTAACATCTCATATAACATGTTCTATGTTTCACTTTAAGTGACCTCAGTGACCATCCCTAGATGCGCAGTTGATTGTTGTTGATAGCAAAACAAACCAGAAAAACCATTATTAAAATAAATATTTTTTAATGATTTCTTTTTTTTATTTCCTTTATATTTATATATTTTCAATATATTTCAATGTTAGTGTACTATATTTCTTTACAATGTGCTGTTAGTATCATTGTTATTATATTATTTATATTTACACGTAAGAATAGCAGTAAACACAATAATAATAACGCATTATGTTTAAGTTTTTCACTCCAAAAAAAATGTCTAGAGTGGGTCTCAATCTAATGAGGAAATATTTAATTGTATAGGCGGGCCCTCGGAGTTAGGATGCATTTCAAAGTGGCCCGCAAGATCGTTTGGGTTGGCCAGCCCTGCATTAAAAGAGTTAGTCACGCGTTCGTTAAAAAAGCGTTTTAAGAGCAAAAGCAGGGAGAAACGCAAAGCAGGGAGAAAAACGAAAAAGCAGGGAGAAACTCACCTCGTAATAAAGTCAATCGCTTACGTAACTGACGGCGGGCCGGTTATCGGTTTTCATAACCTTGCCGAACGACACCTACTTTTGAGCTCTTATCTCGCGCCAAGAATACCTATCGGCTGTTAAAGTAAACACTTTTTGTTTCAGCTTTGTTTACTTTCTCTGTTCTAGCTGATGGAATTTTTTTTCTTTTTCTTTATTTCTCTTTAAGTTTGCAATGTTTTAGCTCAGGTATGGATGCATTTACAAGTGGTATTAATATATTGCTAGGATGCACAGATTGTAGGCCGCCCTTTTCTTTTCTTACTGGATACCTCATCACGTTATTATTATAAAAAGTCATATAACTGTGATATATTTTATGCTCAAATAATAGTTTATTTTTATGGCCAAATATTTTTCTAATAATTTAATAGGTCTCCGTTGCTTTTCTACTGGGTATCTCATCCCATTATTATAAAGCCATTCAACTGTCGTATACTGCATATCGGGTTTTTTAAATAATTTTTAAAAGGAACTTTTTAAATTTAAAAAAAAATTAATACTTTAGATAATTAAAACTTAATTAAAAAAAAACTTTTTAAAATAATTTTTAAAAATACTACCTCCACAAAGCTCTACGAACCTATCAGACTTGGAGCTACGGCTTAAAGTGTATTCCGAAACACTAGCATCCATGGCACCGCCAGGGACTCGAACCCGAAATACCTGTATGGGTGTGTGAATTAATATTTCTGAAAAATATCAGAAAAATATTTTTTTAAATTAAATAATTATTTTTTATTTTGCTGATGTTTATAACCATGTACTCTTAGTACTTGTACAACGCAGAAATTTATAAATGCTATAAAGACCCAGCTATTATAAAATGTATTAGGGGGTAAAAAAGGTTCGTTTTGGCAAAGCCACAGGGACCAAGAGGAAGAGGACGACCCAAGTGGCGATGGATAGACGCAGTTGAAGAAGATTTTTGCTGTACTAGAAGTTAAGAATAGGAGGATCCTTGTCACCCAGAGGAATGTCTGGAAATCTCTTCAAGGGAAAGCCTTTAGCCCACTCTTGGCTGCCGTGCTATTGATGATGATGATTGTTAGTACTTATCAGTCATATGACACCGAATATAGGAGATTATCATTATTATTATTTTTAATGCCTTAGATGCCGTTTTACTTTAGGAACGTGAAAAATAGTGTTGACAGGAAGGAATAGGAGAAAACTAAAAATTAAGAAACCAGATGTTCTATAATCTTATTTATTTTACAAAATTCATATGAAACTATTACCAAGAAGAATATAAAACAGATTATAAATCTTATAATCGAGGTTAAAATATTACACGAAAAATTTGTAGAGAGAATGCCTTTTAATGTTTTTAAAATAGTTGATTTAGAATCGTAATTTGTTAGTTAGGTTTGTCGCTCTACTGCCATTTTGTGCACATTTTGGTTAATTAGACCGGGTTACAGTTTAACGTGGATTCTCAACAACTCATAAACATCCATGCCTCCTTCCAGGATTCGAACCTGAAGCCTGTGGTACCAAAGGCCAGAGCGCTAGCCAATTGGCCATCTGAAAACATGTGCCAACAAAAATACATTATTTGTGCGTCCATCTATTCAAAAATTACCTGCTAAAATGATGAGAAAAATCCGTGGTTTTAAAATACTATTCCTGCTAATATAGGACAGATACTGCCTGTTTTATTGATGAGTTTACAGTTACGTGTTCGCAAAATATAATTTAATTATGGTAAGAAAGAATGGAGAAACACATATCGCACAAGTAAAATAAATATTTTTTACTGATTTCATTTTTTTTTATTTCGTTTATATGTATATATTTTTATATTTCATTTTGAGCGCTAACCAATTTATCAGTATTAAGATTGTTTACTTAACAAATTCATTAAGATGAAAATAAAAATAGAAGCCAGTAATAACTCCAAACAAACAACACATTAAATTAATATTTATTTTAATTATTAATTAATTATTATTTTGATTAAAAAAATGCATAAAATGTCAGAAAAAAATCTCTGTAACTTGCATTAAATAGAATATAATGCTTCATCTATTAATCAAGTTTTAAATAGCATCTTCATAAAAAATGGCTATTTACTAAGATCAAATTTAGAAGGAAAACATAACAAAACATCTTAATAATTTATAATTAATGCATATACAGAAATTTTATAATCTTACAAGATGTATCTTTAGAATATTATTAATAATTTAATTTTAAATTTCAATTATTTTCTAAACAGATAACCTTAAACTAAGAAAGTAAAACAATTGTTCGATAAAAAACACATTGTAAATCAGGGGTGGCCAACCTGCGGCATGCCTTGAATTGGGGAGAATTATTTTGGATGTTTCTTAGACTTCATTAGAAATGACGTGCTGCATCATGACCTTCAAACAGAATCCATAGGCTATCCTACTGCGAAGCTATCGAGAAAGTTGTTTTAAATATCGAGAACCATGAAAATAAGTTAATCAAAGCTCAACTCTTCTTCGCGCGCAACGTAGGTAAATGCCATTATCCATATTCCACTACAGGGTGGAATCATGACCTCAAGCCTACCTCATTTCTTCTATCTGCAATACTTTCTCTGCAGTTCTAGGAAATCTCCCATCGTCCTCTCCTCTGCCTTGGCAGTGAGTATTGCGGACTTTGTGGAGACATCGAAGACATTTATAAGATGCTCCAAAGAAAGAAATTTGGCTGACATGACGAAGTGATTGCCGAAACTGAGGCCTGTTTTGAGAGCAAAGACAAATCGTTCTACAGAAAAAAAGGCATCGGAAAAGTTAGAAGAGACCTGGAATGAATGTATCACTCTTGCAGGAGAATATTTTGACGAATAACGTCGGATTTCCCCCAAAAAAAAAAAAAATTTTTTTTTCTTAGCTGGACCGCAGATTTATTGAGCGATGTGTTAGCTGAACAACTCTTTAAAAGCTTCAAATCATCAAACTCTTTTAAAAAAAAAATGCTTTTATATTCAAATTTTTAACGAGTATCCATTGAGACAACAGGGTGAAATCGTGACCTCAAGTCTCCCTCATTTCTTCTACGACCCATCCGCAATACTTTCTCTCCAGTTCTTGGAAATCTTCCGCCGTCCTCTCCTCTGCTTCGGGGCGGCCCAGGCCAAGTAGCTAGCGCTCTGGCCTTTTGTATACCAGGCTTCAGGTTCGAATCCTGGCGGTGGAATGGATGTTTGTTAGTGGTTCGGAATCCACGTTAAACTGTAGGTCCCGGTCTGTTTAACCCAAAGTGTGCACAAGTTGACCGTAGAGCGATAAACCAAACCAAACCTCTGCTTCGGCAGTCAGTACTGCGGAACTGTGTTAAAAGAAGAAAAAAAAATCTTATTCTGAAAACATCCAACTCTACCCTGCATGATCCGACTTTACTTCCGGTCTTCAATTTCAGATATTGCTTCGTATGTTTTCCTTCTTTTTATTTTTGTATTTATGTATCTATATTTTCTACTTATTACTACTATCTGTATTTACATATGCATGCTATGTATTTGCGTAGTTATATGCTTCTATTATGCATTTTTATAGTGCTCCTAATTGTCACCTCCTATTGAGTTCTCCTTTCCTTAAATTAAAAAAAAAAAAAAATTATTATTATTTATTTTATTTTTCAAACTTCTTTTCCTCCTATTCACTGTTTGCTTTAAATGTTTTAATTCCTGCTCATTCTGTGATGCTTTGTTTTTATTGTATTTGAATTCTGAGCAGATGTGCACAGGTACTGACTCTCCCATCCAATCTAGTACTATTTTGAGAAAAATGGATAAAAAAAATAACTAGCAAAGAATGCTTTTAAACATTTTTATTTTAATAAACAATATATTTAAAAAAAAATTTTTTTAGATAAACTGCAAATTGGCACACTCTTTTTTTCAGAAATTTTTTTTTTTGCTAACCGTCTGTATTTTAATACGCAAAAAAGGAGAGGGAAGGAATGATAATAAAAAATAGTGAATCGATTTGATATGCTATCCATAGAATAAAAAAGGATTTTCTGTCCGCACACCCTAACCCCCCTCTAGTAATGCATAACAGTGACATGTTCTTTCTTAACGAATAAACTGGAATGGGGGAAAAAAGAAAAAAAAAGTAAGAAAAAAAAAAAAAAAACCTGAAAGGTAATTCTTTTGCATTTCTTTGATGCCTTATAGATCGAAATATTGGAAGAAAAAAAGAAGAATAAGAATAAGAAAAAAAAATTAAGAAAATCTGACAGGTATCAATAGGGGGAAGGAAGACCCTGCCATTCTTCCAAAATGAAACATTATTCACTAAAGCACCCCCCTTTTTTTTTTTTTTTTTTCTTACCGACCTTCCTACCAACTTCCTAGAGAACGATACTGCTGCGCAGACGACTTTCCAGCAGCAAGAGAGGCAGGAGGGGGGGCGAAGAAAAGTTTCTGAAACTCTTCTTCGGGCTGTCCCCCTTCTTCCTCAGCATCTGCGTCTGGAAGAAGTTTCTGGGGGAGGATTTGGGTCATCCCCATTCGCAAGCAGCGTCTTCGTCTGTGCCGGCGGAGGGGAAGGGAGGGGGAGGCAGAGCAGGCGCACGCGCAGAAGAAGGGGCAGACGCGCGCCGCGTGCGTTCTTTCAGTGTAGCAGGAAGCGCGCGAACGAGAAGCAGTGTGGCGTCTTCGGAGAGAGCAGCACCCCTTAGTAGCGCGCCTGAGAAGAAATCGTTTGCTGATAGGTGTGAGTGAGGATGCAACGCTGGACACCCCAGTGACCGACGACTCGCGAGACTACTTACAAACAAGTGAGTGTTAGAATCGTCTGCTAATTTGTTCGATGCAATAAAATCGTTTGCTAGTATATTTATCGAACAATTATTTTATGTTCTTAAGATTAATTTTATTGTCTGTTTAGAAAATAATTTGAATTTAAAACTGCTCGCTTCTGGACTGTTCTTTTTTAGAACGAATTATTAATAATATTCTAAAAATACATCTTGTAAGATTATAGAATTTCTGTATATATATTTATTATTATAAATTATTAAGATATTTTATTTATTTATTTATTTATTTTTCTTCTTCTAAATTGATCTTAGTAAATAAATTTTTTTTTTTTTTTTTTTTTTTATGATTCTATTTAAAACTTGATGCACCATGCATGATGATTTAATGCAAGTTACAGAGATTCTTTCTGATATTTAAAAAAAATTTCGAATCAAAATAATAATTAATTAATAACTAAAATAAATATTAATTTATGTTGTTGTTTGTTTGGAGTTATTATTGGCTCTTATTTTTATTGAATTTGTTAAGTAAACACTTTTAATAATAACAAATTACAATTCTAAAGCAACTTTATTCACAGTGTGTTATTGGAAACAAATGAGTGTTATAATCGTCTGTTAATTCTTTCGATGCAATAAAATCGTTTGCTGGTATATTTATCGAACAATTGTTTTACGTTCTTAGATTAATATTATTATCTGTTTAGAAAATAATTTGAATTTAAAACTGTTTTCGTTTCTTAACTGTTTCTTTAGAAAGAATTATTAACAATATTCTAAAGATACTGCTTGTAAGATTATAAAATTATTCATTTATTATAAATTATTAAGATGTTTTACTAGGTTTTTATTTATTTATTTTTTGTTTGTTTGTTTATTTTCTTTTAAATTTGTTCTTAGTAAATAAACATTCCTTTATGATAATGTTATTTAAAACTTGATTAGATAATGCACCATCATCTATTTAATTCAAGTTACAGAGATTTTTTCTGATATTTATATAATATTATTATTTGTTTAGCAAAATAATTTAAATTTAAAACTGTTCGCTTTTTGAATAATTTCTTCGTATGATAAATTATTAATAATATTCTAAAGATATACCTTGTAAGATTATAAAATTATTCATTTATTATAAATTATTAAAATGTTTTACTAGGTTTTTATTTATCTATTTTTTGTTTGTTTTCTTTTAAATTTGATCTTAGTAAATAAACATTTTTTATGTTGATGTTATTTAAAATTGGTTAATAGATAATGCATCATCATCTATTTAATTCAAGTTACAGATTTTTTTCTGATATTTTATAAATTTTTGCGTGTCAAAATAATAATTCGTTAATAATTTCTATTTTTATTTTCATCTTAATGAATTTGTTGTGTAACAATCTTGATAATAACAAATTGCAATTCTAAATCAACTAATTTAAGAACATTAAAAACTCTCGTCAAATTTGTGTTTTCGTATAATATTTTAACCTCTATTTTAAGACTTATAATCCGTTTTATATTCTTCTTAGTAATAGCTTCATATGATTTTTGCTTCATATCGCTAAGATATGAAGCTAATGATTTGCTTCATATTGCTATTATAGCTTCATATGATTAATAAGTAAACTTATAGAACATCTAGTTTCTTAATTTCCCATTTTCTACAGATATATCTTACCTCCAAAATTATATTTTTAAATAAATTCATTTATTTAATTTTTAATATGATTGAATTCTTAATACTAAATGCTTAAAAGTAATTAATGTATTATGTATTTTTTATTTAAATGTATTTTTAATATACATAAAAAGAACCGGATTGCTAGCATAAAATTCAAATTGCAAATTTGATTTTGTTTTGGCAATTGAAATTAATTTATTACCCTAATTCGTCAATATTTTATTTCTACTTTTTCGTAGACAAATGGGATTAAATATCAAAAAAGAATATGCATATTAAGTTTCTTATACTTTTCATGTTAATTTAGATTCGTTGCTCTTTATTAATTTCTTGAATCATCAAATACGTTAATTTTGTTTTATAATTCTGAACTAAATAAAATTCCTTTCTATTGTTTTTTTGGAATTTTTTCATTTTCCTTAGAATGAAACTATCAGTTTTTATTTGATTATACTTTCTTTTTCGATTACTGAATTGTTCTTGAGAAAACTGATAACATATAAGCTGTAAGATAATCGGATATTTTATTGTAATCAAAAACGTTTCTTTACATTTGGTTGAAATTTTTTTTTTTATTATTGATTTTCTCCTATTTTCAAAAATTTAAATAAATTATTTATTTAATTTATCTAATCTGTCTAATTATGTATTTAATTTATCTATTTTTATTTATTAATATTCCTAAATTATTTTACGCGAATACAATTCCAAAATGTTGATATTTCTTATTCTTTGAAGTAACAATACTTATCATCAAAATTTGAATTGGTAATTGACTATTGCTTTTATATTTAATATAACTACATATATTATATAACCGATTCCTAATTAATATAGAGTTATAGTAAATATTTTATCTAACATTATTTTTTTTTATACTTCATACTTTATAAAATCAAATTTTATTTATTATAATTTGTGCCAGCATTAACAGGCTTTGAATTCCAGACATTATATTAATTATTAATTTTGTTATTAAATTTTTGTTTATTAATATTTAAACTTAAAAGCAGTATACATTTTATCTAGAGAAAATATTTTTGTACCTTATAGTTCATAAAATCAAATTTAATTTATTAGAATTTGTGTTAAATTTAAGAAGCTTTTAATGAATCCGAAAATAGATTTTAGGTTTATATTAATGGCATATTTCAACTCACGAAAATGTTTTTTATTTATTTTAAAAGTTTTATTAGATGTTAAAATAACTGTTGAAAAATTAGGAATATCTTAATCAACTTGATAATAATAACAATAATTCTTAGTAGATATTTATTTTTCTACAGGGAATTATGTTTGTTTTGTTTTTAATAATTGAATATTTTAAAAGTGTAAAGGTACTAAACTTTGAAAAGTTTGTAAACTATTTTATGTAATGTTATTTATTTTATTTATTAATTTTTTTTTTTCAATTTGCATAAATAATACATTCGTAATCATGCGAATTTACTATACTTTTAAAAATACTTGTATACATTTTTTAAATGATATACATTTTAAAAATATGTATATTTTTAATACGCTTTTATTAGTTTCACCTGTATGTTTGTTTGTAACTGACTTTTTGGGCTCGATTTTGTCCTATTTTAAGCGATCAGATTTCATTTAAATGTTGTAGACTTATCAAGGACACTAAACTATTTTGATAAGTTTATTATCTCATCAGGATTAGGATCGCCAGGATGAGTGATTTTATTTTAACTTATGAAAAGCAATTTAACACATGTAGAATGACATTCAAACCTACATGGGACAGTGGCACAACGGATAACGTGCCCGACTACGGATCAGGAGATTCCCTGTTCGAATTCTGGCTGGCATGACCTATTCGCATTTAGCCTTTGTTTTACTCACATTTCAATTATTGTAAGAACTATAGTTACAGTCCTCCGTACCGGGACCTCATTTAAATATTATAGTTTAAAAACACACAAAAAAAAAACACGCTTTTAGAGTGAATCAAACTAAAAAGTAAAAAAGGAATTAATAGTTTAAAACCACTTAAAAAAATACGTTTTTAGAGTTAATCAAACTAAAAAGTAAAAAATAATTGTTAACATAAGAATAAAATGAATGTCACTGTTCTAAAAGTAAAATGAATGTCACTGTTCTAAAAGCGTGGGGTGCTTTGTATGACATTTTTAAACTAACTCTGCATTTCGGAATGAAACTAGTGAAAAATTATGACGATTGATATCAAGCACCCCACGCTTTTTAGAACAGTGACATTCATTTTTCTCGTCAGTCATTTAAATCTTATGTTAACAATTATTTTTTAATTTGATTCACTCTAAAAGCGTGTTTTTTAGTTTTTTTTAAACTATAATTTATTTATACTCTGATATACATTTTAAAAACGTAGTTTGTTTTTAAAGATGTCGTTCTACAATGCGCGTACTTTAATATAACACCCTATTCTACTTTTTAAGAGCGCATGCGCGATTTACGATTTAAGAGCGCGATGCGCGATTTCCGATCCTAAGCGACGTGTATTGCGTTCTAATTTTCTCTTAGTTCGTGTCAATTTCTCTCGGCTCTCTGTTTTCTGAAAACGAATTAGAAATCAGGTGTCGAAAATTATGCAACATTTCGTGCACAATCAGATCAGTATTTCTCAAACATCAACAATTTATTTCTTTTTTTGAATTTTTTGACCAGCGCGAGTTATTTCTCAGTTTACTTACACGAGAGATTCTAAACTATCTTCGCATAGATTTATAAATAACTTGAATTATTTATGCAAGTATTATAAAAAAAAATTTTTTAACGTCAACTCTACTTTTTTTTTCACTTTATTGCAGAAAGTCCTTTATAAATAATTTTCATTCATTTTTTAAGTTTATCCGGCGACATCTATAGGTAGATATATGCCACTTAAATCTAAAAAATACTAAAATGAATTAATTAAATTTAATGAATGAATTAATATTTGAAAAAACTGTATTAACATCCAGTGTCATCCACTACAAGTTGAAAAAAAAAATGCATTTGAACTTGAGTGGATGAATAAAAAGTATTTTATGAACGATTGAAAATTTGAACAAGTTATATAAAAACATATAGGGAGAGTGTGAACTAATAGTTACCTACTTGAAATTATAATAATAATATAAAAAAAAATTATATATGCAGAATTTTTTATTATTAATTGATAAAAATTTCGAATAATTAATCTTTAAATAAATTAATAATATACTTATATGGCTTTTTTCTATCTAATCAATGGGCTTAAAGCTTAAGAAATTTCCTTCACTCACAAAGCAGAAGATAGAGGTTGCTAAGCAACCAAGGTTCTCCATTAATCTGGCAAATCATCAAATCATCATGAACTAATAGTAGAAATTGCAAAAAAGCAACCAAAATGACCAAGTAACTGGCGCTCTGACCTTTGGTACCACAGGCTTCATTTTTGTTTTCTGGTCGTGGCATGGATGTTTGTAAGGGGTCGGAATCCACGTTAAACTGTAGGTCTCGGACTGTTTAGCCCAAAGTGTGGCACAAAATGACCGTAGAATGACAAACCAGTCCTTCAAGGTTTGTTACTTCAAGGTGATAAGGTGTTAATTTGGTGCTTGATTTACAATATTCAAATTTACAAATGCATTTACAAAATTTCCTTCTTAAATGGAAATTTTTTATCATTTCTTTTGAATCATCATTATAAGGAAAATTATTATTATTTTTTTTTAATTTCCAAAATTACATTTAAGGTCGCGGCTTATTTAGTCTAAAGTGTAAATAAAATGACCGTGAAGCGACAAACCAAACTATTAAAAAAAAGTCTTGGAACTTCATAAGTAGCTATAAAATGTATAGATTGCAATACATTAAAAAGAATTCTTTTGTGTGGTCAATTGGTAATATATAAAAAGTCCCACATAGAAAATATGTAAAAGAAAACCTCACACCAAACCAATCTTGTGGAGAATAAGTGCACAATCACTTTCGTCTCTTGAAGATTGGTTTGGTTTGCTTTGTCGCTCTACGATCATCTTGTGCACACTTTAGGCTAAACAGACCGGGACCTACAGTTTAAAGTGGATTCCGAACCACTACAAACATCCATGGCCCCCTTCGGTACTCGAACCTGAAACCTGTGGTTCCGAGTGCCAGAGCGCTAGCCACTCGGCCATTCAGGCCCCCAAACGCCAATGGATCGTACAGATGTGTAGCTTTGATTTGTCCCTCTACGGTCATTTTTGCGCACTTAGGGCTCATTAGACCGGGACATGCAGTTTAACGTGGTTTCCGAATCACTCTCAAACATCCATTCCACAGCCGGGACTCGAACCCGATCTCTTGATGAGGCTACTGCCATCTGATATTCGTGGTAATGGGATGATATAATAATCTTGTGGACCATCTGTTGGATTCTTTTTTAATGTGCATGTTATTTTCACGGCAATCTGTTGTTTTCTTTGTAAATTACATTTTTTAAATTAATTCTTATACATAATACGCATTGCATGAAATTTTTATTTTTATATACAACAACAACAACAAAAAAAAAAAAAAAAAAAAAAAAAGAACACATAAAAGCAGGTTTGAGTGTACTTCAAATATCAAATTTAATTAATCTTTTCCTCCTTTCAATGGGAGCCTGAATGGCCGAGTGGCTAGCGCTCTGGCGCTCGGTACCACAGGTTTCGGGTTCGAGTTCCGGCGGTGCCATGGATGTTTGTAGTGGTTCGGAATCCACTTTAAACTGTAGATCCCGGCCTTCGTGTGCACAAGATGACCGTAGAGCGACAAACCAAACCTCCTTTCAATGCTTTTTTTTAAGAATAGTTGGTGGACGCTTTAAATAAATGTATTTGAAGAGGAAATAATTTCACATTATTGACTTCTTATGAACTTATATGTAAATCAGTACGATTTATTAGATGCAACCGAACGTTAGATTATTGTAGTATTAATTAAATGTAATTTACTTTTCAACTTTAAAAACCATGTAATATCTTTAATATTGTTATTAAAATATAAGTGGAGGACTGGGACTGTCGAATATTTTCGAAATTAAATTTCTTTCGGTTTTTGAATTCTATTGCAATGCAAAAAACTTTCTTAGACATGAATAACGATCCAATGGTACACAGATTTGAAGCATTGCTAATTAAAAAAATAAATAAAAAGAATCTATTGGAATGATACAAGTATCGTATGATATAAGTACAAGAATGATACAAGTATGAAACAAGTGGTGCCATGGATGTTTGTAATTGTTCGGAATCCACTTTAAACCGCAGGTCCCGGTCTCATATGACTGTAGAGCGTTGTCTTGAAGCCCTCGTGGTGGTTCTTCCGTAAAGTGAAGCTGCATATTACCCTTAGCCGTTGCTTAGTCGGCTTTTTATTTCTTTTTTCCAGAGTTATAACTCTAGTAATTATTATCATGTTGTAATTAATAAAGTTTTCATTTAAATTAAACTTAATTATTAACTTCTAGTGCTGCATTTTATATTTTATTCCTTAACTTTTACTTTTAAGATATGGAGTTTTAGCGACAATTTTGTTGCAAAGTTACTCCTTGAAAAAATGCCCGTTGCCGTTGCCCCAGTCGCCTGCGATGGGGTCTTCTGGACCTGGTGTAGACTTTCTTATACCAGGGGTGTTAGTAACAACAACAGCTTTGAAAACCATGCAATATCTTTATATTGTTATTAAAATATAAATGAGACTGTCGAATATTTTCGAAATTAAATTTCTTTCGGTTTTTGAATTCTGTTACTACATGAAAAGCAAATATTCTTAGACATGCATAACGATCCAACGCTACACAGATTTTGAAGCATTGTTAATTTAAAAAATAAATAAAGAATATCTACTGGAATGATACAAGTATGAAGAATATTCGGGATAGAAAAATATCGATTTCACAAATTTAATTTGTTTGAAATGCAATGTTGCTCATACGAAATTTAATAAACTGATGGCCAATTAGCTAACGCTCTGATCTTTGACCCTTCAGGTTCAATTCTGACGGTGACATGAATGTTTGTGAGTGGTTCGGAATCCATTTTAAACCGTAAGTCCTGGTCTAATTAGCCTGAAGTGTGCACAAAATGATTGTAGAACGACTAACGAAAGTGCAAAATTCGTCTTTTACAGTATTTTCAATAAAAAAAAAAAAATCATTTCAATGTTTTTGGTAAGTATTAATTAGAAAGGAAGTTAAGACTGTTTCTAGAAATGTGAAAGCAATCGAGAATTACAGTTTGTCGTAAAAACGAATTTTTTTGCAAATTGAAAAGAAAATGTTGACGCAACAGGACGTTAAGTCATTGAGAAAGTCTCAGGTTAAAATTTTTCAACAATCTTCCATTTCGTCACAAAATGCCAAAAATTAACTTAATGAATTACCTTTCTTGAATTATATTTCTAAAGTATTGAAAGTAACTAAGTACATGTATTTGTTGTTATTTATTTGTTGCATTTTTTCTCATTCGTAAAACTGTAGATCCCGTCTAATTAGCCTAAAGTGAGCACAAAATGACTGTAGATCGACAAACGAAACGTGCGAACTTCGTCTTTTACAGTATTTTCAATCCAAAACAGAATCATTTCAATGTTTTTGGTAAATATTGATTAGAAAAGAAGTTAAGTTCGTTTTCAGAAATGCGAAAGCTATCGCGAATTGTTGTAAAAACGAATTCTTTACAAATTGAAAAGAAAATGTCAACATAGCAGGACGTTAGATCATTGAGAAAGCCTCACATTAAAGTTTTTCAACGATCTTCCATTTCGTCACAAAATGCTAAAAAAATAATGCTAATTAAGTTAATCAATTATATTTCTAAAGTTTTGTATTTGTTCTCATTTGTTTGTTGCATTTATTCTTATTCGTTATGTAGGTCCCTGTTTAATTAGCCTAAAAGACAAAATGAAGACAAACAAAAGGTGCGAAATTCATCTTGTACAGTATTTTCAATCCAAAAAGAATCATTTCAATGTTTTTGGTAAATGTTAATTAGAAAGGAAGAAATGTTTGTTTTCAGAAATATGGAAGCAATCGCGAATTGCAGTTTGTTGTAAAAACGAATTTTTGCAGGACATCAGGTCATGGAGAAAGTTTCCCTTTAGAATTTTTCAACAATCTTCCATTTCATCACAAAATGGTAAAAAAATTAACTTAATTAATAAGTTCATGAACTATTTTCTAAAATATTGGAAACATGCATTTGTTCTGATTTCTTTGAGATCTGTATTATAACTTTGCAAGTGCTGTAAGATGTCGGGAACTGTGACACCATGTTGTAAAAAAAAAAAGAAGGAAAGGAAGGAACTGAAATTCTGAAAATGTTGCTTGTTTCAGATCCAATTCCTGTTCTCGTAACAGATGTGAAAACGATTGCGGATTTGAGTCTAAGTGACTATTGAAAACCAGGAAGAGGTCGTGCATTTATTTTTGGACTTTGTACACAAAAATGATGCGACTTCCATTACATAAAAGTTGCTTTTTCTGTTTGGCGTTACTATTTGTAATCGACTTTCGGAACTAAAAATGACTACGATTCGTTAGTTTCATTTTTCTGATCTAGTCAGTGTACGAAACTACAGTTTATGTACTAAAAGTGACATCATTTTCACTGCCCCTTTCCAATTCCCGTTTTTGCTCTTAATTTCGTTAATTCCTGTCAGATGTGCGTAATCTTCTTTTTAAAAAAATGAGGATTACGCATATCTCTGGCAGGAAAAACTGTTAGATTAGTTGTTTGTTTTTTGTCATTTTTAGAGACTTATTGCCAGTCGTATTTGTGAAATAATATTTGCGTCATAAGGTTCAAGGTTCATTGGGGAAAATTAAAATACGATCTGAAGTGGGGATAAAAAAAACATGAATAACACATTTTCAATTCCTACATGATTTATCCCTTTATATCTTGTAACCCTTAAATTATGTTATCCTTGTTAATACTTGACTACATAAAATATTAGTTAACTTTGCCGTGAAATATCAGTGCGTTATTTATGAGAGAAAATCAGACAAACTGTTATTGTTGAGCAGCTTTTTAAAAAATTTCATAAAATTAGAAAATTTTCAATATTTTCAAAAATTGCCTTTCGATCTACTTTGCCTTCCTAAAAGTGAACAAAATCTTATTTTTATTAAATAAAAGCCAATTGGCTAGTGCTCTGGTCTTTGGCACCACAGGCTTCAGGTTGGAATGGATGTTTGTGAGTGATTTGGAATCCACGTTAAACTGTAGGTCCCGGTTTAATTAGCCCAAAGTGTGCACAAAATGACCGTAGAGTGGCAAAACCAAACGAAACTATTGAATATAAGATTATGTTCTCTTTATTTCATTTCTCACATTTTTATTTCACAAATGAAAGTCTTTTATTTCATTTGTATATATTATTTTCATTGAATTATTTATAAATTCCTATCGTCATTAAACAAAATATGTAATGAAGACCTTTTGTAGGAAAGTTTAAAAAAAAAAAAAAAAAAAAAAAAAAAAAATAGGTTTGGGCTTTTTATAAACTGGCTCTACATTTGTGTCTCATATGCACTTTTTGGAAACTATTCAATAACGAATATGGCAGAAGCTATTCTAAGAGGACAACATTATTAATTTTATAAAAATGAATAGCTTGAAGTTTGCTGGTCGTATATAACGAATGGTTCAATAATGTATGGTAGAAGCTAATCTAAAGAAGACAATTATTAAATTTATAAAAATGAATCGCTTGAAGTTTGCTGGTCGTATATAACGAATGGTACGAATAACATAAGCTATTCTAAGAGGACAACATTATTGAATTCATAAAAATGAATCGCTTGAAGATTGCTGGTCTTATAGATACATCTTATTTAACATTTAAAATTTGTTGACCCCCAAGCCAATAAAAAGCATATCTTAAAAGAAACCAAAAGCAGACGGATCAATTGCGCAGTCAATGATTTCATAGTTATGAAGAATAACTAATTAAAGAACCTTATGATAACAGACAGTAGAACGAAAGATTCCGTGGATTGGCTCGTCTAATCGAGATAACATCGAAAAAGTAATGCAATCCTACGTATATATATATAAAAAAAAGCTCTCCTCTTCAGAAAACAAGCACCAGCGTCTAGACTCGGTCTGGAATGTCGGAATAATGTAATTGTAAATCTCCGATTGAAGGTTGAATCCAGAACACTTCTTCCCCTGTTTTTGTGAAGGGCGAAATGGAGAGGAGGAATTTCTGACTTTTCGCCATTCATCAGCAGAGCGGGGAATGCGCTGATCAAAGTGGTTGCGCCACTGCTTTCGCCAGAGGAGTTGCGTTTCATTCACCAGAAACAGCAAGCTCTTGAAAAGCCCTGTAACCGTAACTGAGGTGTAAGAAAATATCCTGGTATCGAAATCGTTTTCGTTCAGGTTTTAAACAAAGAGAGGACAGGTTCTCGTGTTGTAAAAGAATTCAATCGCAGTGAAATCGAGGAATTTCAGGCAATGAAGAAGATCATTACTATGTCAAAAGAAAGGGAATAGCAGTCTTCATTTAACTTCTTCAATGAAGGGTGGCCAACCTGCGACCCGCTGTGAATATTTCTCCGGCCCTTGAGTTTTATCACACTTTTATATAATATATTTATTTTATTATGGCCAAAGAAGTGAAAACCAATGGATTAAAAAAAAAAAAAATACATTATGTGTTCATTCATATATTCAAAAATGAATTGTCGAAATGATGCGAAAAAATGAACTTTGATTTTAAAATAATATTCTTGCGAATGTAGGACAGATAGTGCCTGTTTTATTGATGGGTTCGCAGAATAATTAAATTATAGTCTGCGAACTCATGATGCGCGCACATCTTGGTACATTTAATATAACAGGTTCAATGTTTCACTTTAAGTGACCATCCCTAGATACAAATATTAGATTGTTGATAGCAGAGAAAACGAGACTTTTAGTTGAAGTTGTTAGCGGTTTTGCTTCAACTTGCACCTGCGAATCATTATTATTTTTTTTTTTCCTCTCTTTCTTCCCCCTCCCCTAAAATGAAATTGGTCAACTACAAAACACGCTCAAATATAACGGAAACGCTAACCTGCACACCAGTTATGATGTGCCAATACCCAAATGGAGATCGTTTTGCACTACTAAAATAAATATTTTTGAATGATTTCATTTATATTTATATTTTTTATATTTCATTGTAAGTGTTATATATTTCTTTACAATGTGCGTTTAGTATCACTAGTATTATAGTATGTATGTTTACATGTAAGAATGAAAGTAAACACAATAATAATAACTCATTCTGTTTCTATTTTTCACTCCAAAAAAAGGCCTATAGTGGGTCTAAATCTAATAGGGGTATAAATAATTTTACATGCGGTCCACGGAGTGAGGATGCATTTCCAAAGTGACACGCAAGATCATTTGGGTTGCCCACCCCTGTCTTAAATGATAACTAGAGAAAATATTTCTCTATAGTTTTAGAAATTTTTTCATTATCCAACATATTTTCTTATCTAGTTGTTAATAATATACGAATTGCTTAGAAATTCAAATGAGGCTTATTCACCTGTCTCATATTCTGTATAAGAAATTAATTGGCAAAATAATATCTTATCTGAAATAAAAAACAGAACTGTGTCTGCCAATAAGGCCTTTTTTGGGTTAAGAAATCTGTTTAAATCCCGGTTCATAAGCTGGAAAACTAAATTCTTGTTATATAAAACCCTTATGAGACCTATTTGGGTCTATGGTTCTGAAACTTGGATTTTGGCAAGATCTGTTGAGGCCCATTCGGGTCTATTTGAACGAAAGATTTTAAGGGCTATTCTTAAGGAAAGTTATTGTTGGAAAAGACGGTACAATGCAGAAATTTACAATGCTATAAAGACTCAGATATAAAATGTATTAAGATCAATAGATTAAACTGGGCTGCTCGTGTATTTAGAATAAATGATTTAACCCCTGTAAAAAGACTCGTTTTGGTAAAGCCACAAGGACAAAGAGAAAGAGGACGACCCAGGTTGTGATGGATAGACGCAGTTGAAGAAGATTTTGCTCTACTAAAGGTTATGAATTGGAGGATCTGTGTCACACAGAGGAATGTATGGTCCACCTGGGCTGTCGTGTTATTGATGATCTTTATATGGTCCCCGCCCCCTCCTACTGATATTCCGTATCAGTAGGAGGGGGGGGACCATATAAAGATATTTAACCTAGATCTTAAAATAAATAATTAATATCAATTTTAGTTCTTAGATAGAAAAAAAAAAGAGGATGCTCATTGTGATAATGATATTCAAATTTTTTTGAAAGAATATCAAAGTGAATCAATTTAAGATTTTTTTTTTTTTTTTTTGAGGGAGGAAATTTTTATAAATTAATTTTATTTTATTAACTTATGCTAAGCATTGTTATTCATAACGTATGCACTTTAATAAAGAAATATTAAATTTATTTATGCATTACATTTTTTCTTCTCAAGAATTTTAAAGAGTTACATTCATTCCATCATTATTTTTTTATTTTCATTTGAAACAAAGAATTAATTTCACTTTGAGCGGCAACATCTCCTTCAAGACTTGCCAGTCAATCAAAAAAGGTTCTTATTGTTTTTCCTTTATCTTACATTGAATAGCGCTGACTGCAAATAGCGATAAAAAACGAGTCGCCATTTTTATCAGCTCGCACCTATACTGATGGGGACATTTTTTTTAAGTTCCGGAAATATGTCGACCTGATTTCTTAAGACAATTGTCTGATCGAAGCCTGATATGCGTGCGACTGAAATTACGACAATTTATGTGTGTTTACTTAACGGATTCAAATATAGTTGGGTTACTTTTTTTTTCAATTCCTTCTATTAGCTCACACTCTCCCTATATATATCTTGTTCAAATTTTCAATCGTTCATAAAATACTTTTTCCCATCCACGAGTTCAAATGCATTTTTTTGAACTTGTAGTGGATGACACTGGATTACAGTTTTTTTCAAATATTAATTCATTCATTAAGTTTAATTAATTAATTTTACTTTTTTTTTTTGAGTTGCATATATCTACCAATAGATGACGTCAGATAAACTTAAAAAATGAATGAAAATTATTTATAAAGGACTTTCTGCGATACAGTGAAAAAAAGTAGGAATTGATTTACATTTCTTTTTTTTTTTTTTTTTATATTACTTGTCATTCAGCTAAATACCTCACACAGGTATTTTCAGTATCAAATGAATTATTTATTTATCCATCTTGATGCATCTTAATTTTCCAAGATTATTTATTTTAATTTACTAAAAGTGTTACTTTGTGTTGTTCGTGACGTATATAAGTTGATACACGGGGCTCACCAATGTTCAAATATATATATATAAAATATGTTATATATTATTATTATTATTTTTTTTTTTTTTTTTAAAACCAACTGTTGGACTACCAATTTTCAATCAAATCAATTTTTAATAAATTTCAGTTTTTACTTATGAATGTTTCAATCATAAGTAAACAGAAAAAACACAAATAAAAATAAACAGAATGGACAAATAGACAGAAATAAACAGAATTCTGAAATTGCTATATTCACATTTTAAACAGGCTTTTAGTTATTTAAAAACTTTTTCATTATAGTTAAAAAAAAATTTATTTTTTTACTTATTATTTTTTTATTAATTTTTTTTATTCATTTATCTGAATATTTTGTAACTCTATAAAGTTTAGATTTTATTTATTCACGTTTTTAAGATTTTACGATGAATTATAATTCCAAAACTTTTTCGGCGACTTTAATGTAAAGAAACTTGCACTATAATAAAAAATAATTCAATCAAGTAATAACAATCAAATGGAAATATAAAAATCAATGTAAAAACAATAAAAATGAAATATTAATTTAATCAGGTAAAACAACAAAATGGAATTATATGGAAAAAATAACAAGCAACAAAAATAAAAGTAGATTTTAATTTAAAAAGTAAAAAAACTTTTATTATTTATATAAAATTGTAAATATTTTTAAAAAATTATAATCTTAACTATTTTTTAAAAATATTTAATATTTTTAAAAATATATTATAAATATTTTTATAATTTCAAAAAATATATTAATCACATATTCGTTGAATATTCAAAGTACGAGTATTTTCGGGGTGTTCCGAAAAAATAGAACACACAAGTATATTGGGGTATTCCGACAAAATACAAACAGAACACACATATATTCGGGGTTGAATATACTTATATAGTTATTATTAATATTCTATTGTTTTTATTCGAATATAACCACAGGAAATATTTTATATTAATACCTTAAAGGATTATTCCCGAGTATAATCGTGTCCTATTTGTATAATTTCGGAACGCCCCGATTATACTCGTGAGTTCCGTTTGTGTCTTTTCGGAAAACCCAGAATCTAATCGTGAGTTTTGTTCATGTCTTTTCTTAACACTCCAAATAGAACACTCGAGTATATTCGGGGTTGAATATACTCGTATAATATTATATTAATTATATATTTGTATATGAATTACAGATTCGTTGTACGATTCATGAATCGTTCATGTTTAATAAACGACCCGTTCAATGCGATTCATTATCACTGTAATGTATACAGTTGAAAAGAGGAGAGTTAATAATTATTGCACATTTATGGGTTCAAATTTGACGTCTTTTTTCTCATGATTTCATGTATGAATATTTATTTTAACATATCTAATTTTGTATAATTCCTTATTTTTAAAAATATATTTTAAACCAGGGGTGGCCAACCCAAATGATCATGCGGGCCATTTAGAAAATGCATCCTAACACCGCGGGCCGCCTATGCAATTATAGATTCCCTATTAGATTTTGATCCACTATAGACATTTTTTGGAGTGAAAAATAGAAACATAATGAGTTATTATTATTCTGTTTACTATTAGTCTTACGTGTAAACATAGATAAAATAATAATAACTGGACTTTGGGGATAGGCGAAGAAGAAAAAAAAAGAAGGGTAAATTGTTGTTTAAACTAAAGATTTTCAAGTAGCCTAATTAAAAGTGATATTATAAAATCCACAAAAATTGGTATGCAACTCGGGTTGGCCACCCAAAATGATCTTGCTGGCCACTTTGGAAATGCATCCTAACTCCGCGGGCCGCATATGAAGTTATATATCCCCCTATCAGATTTAGACCAACCGTAGACATTTTTTGAAGTGAAACATTGGAACAGAATCAGTTATTATTATAGTGTTGACTAGTATTCTTACATGTAAACATAGATAAAATAATAATAATGATACTAAACGCATAACTGCGCGTATCTGGGGATGGTCACTGAGGTCACTTTAAGTGAAATCTAGAACCTGATATATTAGATGTTCCAAGATAGGTGCTCATCATGAGGTCGCAGAATATAGTTTGACTATTCTGCGAACTCATAACTGTAAACTCATTAATAAAACAAACAACATCTGTCCTATATTCGCAAGACTATTATTTTAAAATCAAAGTTAAAAAATTGAAATATAGTGAGTTATTATTTTTGTGTTTACTATTATTCTTACGTGTAAACATTAATATAATAATAACCATACTAAACGTACATTGTAAAGAAATACAAAGTACTCAAAATGAAATATAAAAGATATATAAACATAAACGAAATAAAAAAATGAAATCCTTAAGAAATATTTATTTGACTAGTGCGATATTGGTTTCTCCCCTCTTTCACTTAGCTTTTGCAAATCGATCTCACAAAACGAACTATCGTAAGACGTGTATGCCTAATACCTTTTATGTATCATTGGGATTTCTGGTGACTTACGCGGGTGTGAAAAACCCTTTCTCCCAGTGAAGGAAGGGGTTGGTGTTGCGTCGGAGTGGAGCAAGCGGCGGAGGTGATGAGTCCAGATGGGAGTCTCCCTCCTTGAAGACGTACAGGTAGATGAGATAAGCCTTTATCGCCGCCGCCTTCCTTCCGCACCGGAGTTTCCGGCCGCCCTCCCTCTCAAGGAGCCGGAAAATGACTCAACGCCCGCCCGCATCCACGCCGATTCCTCCTTTTTCCACCGAACTTTTCCTTTTCTTTTTTTTTATTCTGTATCATTCTAATCGTACCTTAAGTGCTTTCTTTTCTAGTTATTATTATTATCCTAGTGTTTTTATTCAAAGATATCAATAAGATAGAAAATATTTTAGATGTATCCCTTTAAAGGATTATTCCCGAGTATACTCGTGCTTTCTGTTTGTGTCTCAACGGGACGACCCGAATATACTCGTGTGTTTTGTTTGTGTCTTTTTCGGAACACCCCGAATATACTCGTGTGTTCTGTTTGTGTATTTTCGGAATATACTCATCTGTTCTGTTTGTGTCTTTTCGAAACACCCCGAATATACTCGTGTGTTTTGTTTGTGTTATTGGAACACCCCGAAGAGTATCTTTTCGGAACACCGAATATACTCGCTTTCTGTTTGTGTCTTTTTCGAAACACCCCGAATATACTAGTGTGTTTTGTTTGTGTTATTGGAACACCCCGAATAGTATCTTTTCGGAACACCGAATGTACTCGTGCGTTCTGTTTGTGTATTTTCGGAACACCCCGAATATACTCGTGTGTTTTGTTTTGTTATTGGAACACCCCGAATAGTATCTTTTCGGAACACCGAATATACTCGTGTGTTCTGTTTGTGTATTTTCGGAATATACTCATGTGTTCTGTTTGTGTCTTCGGAGCACCCCGAATATACTCCTGTTTTCGTGTCTTTTCGGAACACCCCGAGTGCATTCGTGTGAAAACGCGAGTTTACTTGTGATATTTGGCAACAGATGTTCTATCGCGGTTTCATGTTGTTTTACAGACATTTGACTATATTCACAATATATATATATATATATATATATATATATATGGGATCGCTGTTAATCGCTGAAAAGTTCAATATCTTCATAATTTTTCTTGCGTGAGTTTTCTTGACCTAAGATATACATATGTATCGCATTTTTAAATTCATTATCGAGATTATCAATTTTGGAAAAAAAAAGTTATTTTTTGTTAAATATAAATTTAAAGTAAGTGTATAAATATTATTGGTTAGGGTATAAGTTTAAGTTGTAAGTTTATTCTTGGTAAAAGTTACCCCGTTGTAATTTGTTTTCCATCTAATATAGACTTCAAAAATTTCTTAATTCAAAAATTAAAAAAATGTATATTTTGTTTCAACTTACGCTTTGATAGTTGCCAAATAATAAAACTCACTCCTTTATAAATACCTTTTGTGTAAGAATTCGGAATTTTTAAATTTTAATAATAACAAATAAAATCCAAGTAAATAATGAACAAGTAATAAAAAAAAAAATTAAGTCAATTCTTACTTTTTTTTTCACTATATCGCAGAAATTCCTTTACATATAATTTTCATTCATTTTTTTAAGTTTATCTGGCGCTATCTATTGGTAAGATACATGCAAATTAAATTAAAAAAAAACAAAATTAATTAATTGAATTTAATTACTGAATTAATATTAGAAAAAAAATGTATCAACATCCAGTGTCATCCCTTACAAGTTAAAAAAAATGTATTTGAACTGGAGTGGATGAATAAAAAATATTTCATGAACGATTGAGAATTTGAACAAGATATATATAGGGAGAGTGTGAGCTAATAGAAGCAATTGAATAAATCAGCGTCATTGGTCCCTCCCCCTTCCCCAAAAAATAAAAATCAAGGAGAATTAGAGGACAGATAAATAGAAATGCTTTTAACTGTTTAAAAAAAAAAAAAAAACTTTTTTTTTTTTTTATATGTAATAATCGTAAGGTACTACAGAACTTAAAATTTTCATTCTGTGCTTTTCCAATTGATATATAATTAATTGTGTCTTATTAATAATGTATATATTTTTATATATGATGACCGAGTGGCGCTGGGTACCACAGGTTTCGGTTTCGAGTCCCAGCGGGTGCCATGGATGTTTGTAGTGGTTCGGAATCCACATTAAATCGCAGGTCCGGTCTAACACGATCGTAGAGTGTTGTGGAGGTACTTTTTTGGTTTCCATATGTAACTTTTCCATGTTTTGTCATTACGATGCACAGTTTATCCTAATGACACAAAAATGTAAATGAAAAACATCTAATCGTAACCGAATGTTTGAAAAGGAAAAACAAAAACAGTTATGAAACATTGCAAGGGAATAGAAATCCTTGCCCTACAGAGTCTTGTTGAAATGGTGCCGCTTCTTGGATGAGGGGTGAGGGGGTGTCGTTCGAAGGAGTGGTGGAAGAAGGTCGCGTCCTTCCCTCCCGCCTGCATCTTCGAATTCAAATGAGGTCCGCGTCTTGAGCAATCCTTTCGGGGCCCCCCATCGCCTCGAGGCCTCAACCCTTTTTCGCCTACCCGCAGTCTTAGGGCGTTTATGCAGATGCCCTCGATTCCATTAACCATCCATCGGGGTTTCTTAATTGCCGTCTCGCTCTGGGTGAGTTGACTTCGCGAAGTGATACGTTTCAGGCATGATGTGCGAAACATTTTGTAAACGCTTTGAAATTATAAGAAATTTTATTAAATTCCTTTATTAGCTCACACTCTCCTATATATATCTTGTTCACATTTTCAATCGTTCATGAAACACTTCTTATTCATCCACTCAAGTCCAAATACATTTTTTTTCAATTCCTTCTATTAGCTCACACTCTCCCTATATATATCTTGTTCACATTTTCAATAGTTCATGAAACACTTCTTATTCATCCACTCAAGTCCAAATACATTTTTGTTTCAATTCATTCCATTAGCTCACACTCTCCCTATA
Organism: Caerostris extrusa; assembly: GCA_021605095.1. Classification (NCBI taxonomy): domain Eukaryota; kingdom Metazoa; phylum Arthropoda; class Arachnida; order Araneae; family Araneidae; genus Caerostris; species Caerostris extrusa. The sequence goes on from BPLR01016405.1 coordinate 95,785, forward strand.
TATATCTTGTTCACATTTTCAATTGTTCATGAAACACTTCTTATTCATCCACTCAAGTCCAAATACATTTTTGTTTCAATTCCTTCTATTAGCTCACACTCTCCTATGTATATCTTGTTCAAATTTACAATCGTTCATACAACACTTCTTGAGTGGATGAATAAGAAGTGTTTTATGAACGATTGTAAATTTGAACATTGTCCAAATACATTTTTTTTCAATTCCTTCTATTAGCTCACACTCTCCCTATATATATCTTGTTCACATTCTCAATCGTTCATGAAACACTTCTTATTCATCCACTCAAGTCCAAATACATTTTTTCAATTCCTTCTATTAGCTCACACTCTCCTATATATATCTTGTTCACATTTTCAATCGTTCATGAAACACTTCTTATTCATCCACTCAAGTCCAAATACATTTTTTTTTTTCAATTCCTTCTATTAGCTCACACTCTCCCTATATATATCTTGTTCACATTTTCAATAGTTCATGAAACACTTCTTATTCATCCACTCAAGTCCAAATACATTTTTTGTTTCAATTCATTCCATTAGCTCACACTCTCCCTATATATATCTTGTTCACATTTTCAATTGTTCATGAAACACTTATTCATCCACTCAAGTCCAAATACATTTTTGTTTCAATTCCTTCTATTAGCTCACACTCTCCCTATGTATATCTTGTTCAAATTTACAATCGTTCATACAACACTTTTGAGTGGATGAATAAGAAGTGTTTTATGAACGATTGTAAATTTGAACATTGTCCAAATACATTTTTTCAATTCCTTCTATTAGCTCACACTCTCCTATATATATCTTGTTCACATTCTCAATCGTTCATGAAACACTTCTTATTCATCCACTCAAGTCCAAATACATTTTTTTTCAATTCCTTCTATTAGCTCACACTCTCCCTATATATATATATCTTGTTCACATTTTCAATAGTTCATGAAACACTTCTTATTCATCCACTCAAGTCCAAATACATTTTTTGTTTCAATTCATTCCATTAGCTCACACTCTCCCTATATATATATCTTGTTCACATTTTCAATTGTTCATGAAACACTTCTTATTCATCCACTCAAGTCCAAATACATTTTTGTTTCAATTCCTTCTATTAGCTCACACTCTCCCTATGTATATCTTGTTCAAATTTACAATCGTTCATACAACACTTCTTGAGTGGATGAATAAGAAGTGTTTATGAACGATTGTAAATTTGAACATTGTCCAAATACATTTTTTTCAATTCCTTCTATTAGCTCACACTCTCCTATATATATATCTTGTTCACATTTTCAATAGTTCATGAAACACTTCTTATTCATCCACTCAAGTCCAAATAGATTTTTTTTTTCAATTCCTTCTATTAGCTCTCACACTCTCCCTATATATATCTTGTTCACATTTTCAATCGTTCATGAAACACTTCTTATTCATCCACTCAAGTCCAAATACATTTTTTTTCAATTCCTTCTATTAGCTCACACTCTCCCTATATATATCTTGTTCAGATTTTCAATCGTTCATAAAATAACTTTTTATCCATCCACTCTAGTTCAAATACTAGAAATTTTATTCAATTCCTTACACTCTCCTGTATATATCTTGTTCAAAATTTCAATCGTTCATAAAACACTTTCTATTCATCCACTCGAGTTCAAGTACATTTTTCTTGAACTTGCAGTGGATGACACTCGATGTTGATAAGGTTTTTTTTTCAAATATTAGTTCAGTAATTTAAATTAAATTCATTAATTTTTTTTTTTTTTAGATTTAAGTTGCATGTATCTACCCATAGATGGCGCCAGATAAACTTAAAAAAAAATGAAGGAAACTTATTAATAAAGAACTTTCTGCAATAGAGTGAAAAACAAAAGTAGCAATTGACTTCAAAAATTTTTTTTTTTTTTTTTACATTACTTGTTTTTGTGTGAGTAGGCATACATGCAGGGTGATTCAACAGTGATGGGCACACTTTCAGGGGGTGGTACATTAATTCATTGATATCTAGCTATTGAAGCTTATTGAATTTGCAGACATATTACGCGGACATTTTGTAACAGTAGTGTAGGGTAACACCCGGCCCATCGAAAATTCTGTTTATGTGAGTTTTTTTCCCTCTACTAATAAGGAATACCGTCATCATCAATGAATAGCCCGACTGTCCAAGGTGGGCCAAGGCTTTTCCTTCTAAGAAATTCCCATGCATTCCTGTGGATGGCAAGGGTCCTCCGATTCTTAACCTTTAGTACAGCAACATCTTTTCAACTGCGTCTGTCCATCGCAACTTGGATCGTCCTCTTCCTTTTTTCTCCATGTGGCTTTTGCCAAAACGAGCCTTTTCACGGGGTTTAAATCATTCATTCTAAATATGTTAGAAGCCCAATTTAATCTATTACCCACATTTTATAATATCTGGGTTTTTATGGCATTTATAAATTTCCACAGGTTGTACTGTCTTCTCCAACAATCACCTTCCTTAACATCTCCAAGAATAGCCCTTAAAACCTTCCACTCAAATAGACCCAAATGGGTCTCATCAGATCTTGCCGAATCAAGTTTCAGAGCCATAAACAAAATATGTCTAATAAGGGTTTTAGTATGACAAGAATTTAGTTTTTTCTGCTTTTAAACTGTGATTTAAACAGATTTCTTAATCCATAAAAGGCCTTATTGGCAGACATAATTCTGTTTTTAAATTTTGGCTGATATCTGGGTCTTTATACCATTTACGTATTTCTGCGTTCTACAGTGTTCTCTGTTAATAAGTATAAGTAACCAAAAAAAATTGTTTGTGTTCGAAGAATTACCAAATCTTTTTAAATATTCAAAGATTATTTCTATTCTATACATATACATACATATACATAGATTAGATACATAGATATTTGTAGTAGACATTGTATCTCAAGCATTATAATATTAGGAAATAATATGATAATAATGATGCGATATTCATATTAGGAAAAAATATATATATATATTTTCATTCTCGTATATTTATATTTATTTGTAGCGTAAGAAGGCATATTGGATTGTAGTGCCCTAATTGTTAAATTGATTGTAGCAGAAAATTTCTTATTCAACAAGTTCGTTTTTAAGTAATACAGGTGCACAAAAATAATTTTTTTTTTTTTGTGTGTGTGTGACCAATTCCGTAAAAGGCCCAAAGCAATACTGTA